>JAPYZJ010003499.1:0-16199 GCA_030522765.1 Ophioninae sp. B BG-2022a | reverse complement strand
TCGTTGGATAGCCCTTTTCAAGTGAACAAAAAAGTACTATGACGACCAACTCGTACAAGTTGTCCGTTTCGAACTATACTCTTCGGAAAATATAAAATTTTTAGTTCTAATAACAATGAAAATTAAATAATTTTCAAGGCAGGATTACTCTGATCGGACAGTGAATCAGGACTAGCACATCAGTTATTCTTATTTTATAAAAAATTACTTTTTTAACGATGTATCATTTGTTTCGATTGGTGCCGATACCAGATTCCATACTTATTTGCCCATCATCCTTTGCAGTCGATTGAAGGCAGCGCGTGCGATCGCACGTAAGCGTTTATTCAATTTCGACGTACTAAAACTTTCGAAAACAAAAAATGTTTTCAATATTACTTAGTGAATCTTTATTCTAATTATATGTAGTGATTTATCAACAGTATACATGTTGTTATCAAAATTCGAGTTTAAAATTGAAGATTATATATTTTTTATATTTTTTGTACGAAGTTACAACGGGTATGGCTTTATTAGGAACAGTGGTCTGAATAAAGCCCGGTAGACGCTTTTTTTAAAAAAGCTGATAGTTAATAGTGAACATTGTTTTCTGAACCAAAATTATTATTAATACGTTGATTATTGAATAACTGATTAAATAAACATTTTTTGTTTTATTTCAACATTCACAGTTTTTTTTGTAGTAAAAAACAAATAAGGTGGGCCTTACATAGGTCAGGTACCTTAGTTTGCAACTTTCCAATTTCTTTACTGGACTTCATACGTTCCGATCGACGTGCAATGTTTTTATTTCTTCAAAATTGGTAGCGGTCGAGATTAGTTCCTCAGCAAGGGTAACCAATAGGAAAAAGTGACAATCCGATGGAGCTGCCTCATTGAAGTGATACTAATGTATCTTGAACTGCTTTTGCACCATATAGCGTAGCGTTTCCATAAGGTGACCGTTTTAACGGCCGATTGTGATCGTTTGCCTCCCTTTCGAATCTTTAGCATTGCTCGTGTGTAGGTAGATCTACACGGGTTCTAATTTCATTGGAACCCTAATTGAATTAGAACCCTTATAAGAGGATAGCGAGGGTCAATTACAATCCGTATGCCGGTTTTAGCACATTCAGAAACCGCATGCTAATTCTAATTGACCCCCGCTACCACCCAATGCAAGTTCTAAATGTGCTGCAACCCGCAAGTTGGTTCTAATTAGGTCAGGACCCGCTTAGATCCACCGACGCTCGTAAATGTTCCGTCACACATGCTGGACCGAGATTCAATGCCTTTGTCAATTCTTTTGTGGTCATGAGCTTGTACTGGCGTAGGAAAGATTTTGGAAAGATTGGAATAATGAGTGGCGAAGGGGCTTATCAGGCACGCGAGGACTGGCATTCGTAATGGTAGTCGTAACATATAAATTCGCGATCTGCAAATTCAATATATACATATGTACATAGGTATATATGAATGGATAAGAACCGTACTGGTAAAGATGCCGGGTGTTCCGGGACAGCAGGGCGAGTCGACATTGTATGCAGATCTCGAGCTCTCCGAGGCGGCTGAGTCGACCGATCGGGCGTAATCGACCTCGAAAGAATGCGGGAACGACACGATCCACGTTTTTCTTTTTCTATTTATTTATTATGCTCTTAAAGCGGGGCGAGAACAATCACGCGAGTGCCTTCGTAGCCTTCGAAATGTTTGAAGATCGTACGGGTACTTTCTGTAAGAACCCTTTACGATATAGTTTGCAAGTGAAACAACTGGATCGGACAAGCGACCTGCTCTTTTTTCTGATATATGCTGATCTTATGGAAAATCTAAGTTATCCGTTAATCGTGAGGTGGTTCCTCCTGTCAAGCCTCGGTTCAATTCAGCGCCATTTCTTTCGTCCCATTTTTTCAGTCCTCCGGCGTCCTATCTCCACCTTAAATTTATTAAATCCTTCTGCACCACCTCGTTATATCTGTGGAATTCGTTCAACCCCAATCTTAAAGCTATCTTAAGGCAATCTTAAGGCTATCTTAAGGCAATATTAAGGCAAGCTTAAGGCAATTTTAAGGCTCAAGCTGATACATCCTTAACTCGTAATGGTCACACCTCCTGTACGCCAAGTAACGGTCACATAGGGTCTACTGGTCCCCACGAAAAAACACGTCCGCACTATTTGCTACCTACAAGACAACTGACGCCATTTTGACCATCGCCACCGATTCAAAAGTGTTGGAGTAGGATCAGACAACAACACATGACAGCACAAGTTCGATTCGCAATTGACCTTTCAACGATATATCCCTACAAAAGATGCCTGGGGTCCACTGGACCCCTCGTGACCAATTACGGGTTATGCGGCCCTGCATAAAGAGCTTTTTGAGAAATTGTATAATGTGCATATAAACTGAGAACTCTGGGACATTTGTGCCTTTATGGCCTGATATTGTGTATGGTAGTTTCTAATACAATATCACATTTGTCTTTATTTCTATTATTAACTATTTGATTGTTTTTATGTTTATTAACTATTAAGTATTTCTTAACTATTAATTTAAGTTAAATTGATTAATTTAATTTAATTTCTTAACTATTAATTAACTATTTCATTGTATTTAGTATAATGTTATTCCGATATGGTACTTACAAGCTTGTACTTTAAAAATGGAGCATACTCTAAGGGAGTGGATGCTTCAGAGTACGTAATAAATACCTCTCTTTCTCTCTCTCTCTCTCTCGCTGAAGTTATGTCTAGTTGTCGTATAGTTAAGTTTGTTATTTTTTGTTTATTTTGATATTTTGTTGTTACATAGTATTATATTATATTTTTGCCTCATCGTTTCCTAAGGCATAATAAACATATCTATCTATCTATCTATCTATCTCTTTCACCTTCAACATTTCATGGAAAAGCTTTTACCGCTTCAACCCAAACAAACCCAAACGAACGGGGTGGTTCTTCCTCGTTGTTTCCAACTTCTCCATTTCAGTCCACCGCCCTGTCTCTCCCCCTCCGTCTCACCTTATTCTCTCCCGTGGACCACACAAGGCTCGTTGAGATTCTTGGCTCGCCACCAGAAAACTTTTCCTTCCACGCGATTCTTTGCCCGTTACTACCAGCGACGACGAGATCCTCGTCTGCGCTGACCCGTACCCCTCTTTCCTTCCTCCTAGCCGGCCGCCCTTGTACTCCCCTCTCGATGGCGACGATTAGACATAATACAAAACTATAAGTTGCAGAACGTGTGAAAGTGATATATAGCGCATTAAGCCAGCCGAGATATAAATAAGTTTCGAAAAAAAAAAACATTTTTTCCAACCGTCCAAGCTGGTGGGATGTAGAATGAGGCTGTGTGAGAAAGCAAATGACACATCGTTGAGCGAGAAACACTTGCCGTCTGGCTTGGAAAAAGAGATCCGTGAAGAAGACACGCACACACATACAGATGGAAACTTTTAGCGATAGGTGTTGTACTCTCCTGACGTCGAGACGTGCTAGCAGACAGGATAGATCCTATGTCCAGACTGATAGAGACGCGCAGCGAGAGGAGAAGCGCCAGTTCCAATTGCGGTGACAGAAGAGAGAAAGAGAGGGAGAGAGAGAGGCTGGCAAGGTTCGAGAAGCAAACGAGATATATTTTTCTTTTCTGCGAGCAAGTTTTGTTTTTATTCTACATTTCTCTTCTCCAATGCCGATGAAAATTACGAGAATATCCTGAACCCGGCGTGTCTATAACTCAAGCGGCTGTCGCAATCATTGGGGGCATCAGTCGTAGCACAGATGCTAGATCGACGATTGTTATTCTTTTCCCCCTTTTTTCTTTTTTGCTTCATGATCACCAACCTCGACTAATGGCACTTTTACGTGGCTCTCTCAATCTTGTTTGCTACGTGCGATAGAAAGAGAGAACCGGAGAAACTGTCAAAATCTCATCTCGGTCCGGGATCGCCGTCTGTTTATCGATTCTCTCCGAGTGCGATGCTGGACGTATTCCAAATTCGATCGACATTCCGTTTTTTTTGTCTTTCCTCGACGAATATCGCTTCACCGCAAACGTTGCCAATTCAGAAAAGATTGTGCTCTCTCTCGCTCTAGCTCTCCAGCGTTTAGTTTCGGGAGAAAAGGACGGAAAGATACGGATGAAAACTGAAAGACAAAGAGAGAGAGAGAGGTGGACGATCGTGTTGTACACGTACGACCCCGATTAATGTAGCATACTACGTCCCGCGGTGTTCCAGTTCCATACGAAAGAAGTCGGTTCGATCTTTTTTCCCTTCACATGCTACGCAGAAAGTCATCACGGGATCCGTCGCATTCGAAGGCATCTTTTCATTCAAAAGCTATTGCACCGTCTGTTAAAATGCTTTCTACAACCAAAAGAAAACCCTCGTAAAGTGGTGAATCGTACGAATACCGGAAGAGGAGTATCATCATTTGAGTAATCATCCATTTCCTGCGTTAATCCACCAGCTGATCAACGTTATCACGGTCAGTCTAGAAATGTTACGCAGAGCAGTAGTTTTCCGTACGAAATACCGATCCTATCAGTCTAAAAGAGGCACCCAAGTTGATCAGTGTGTTCCTTTTTTAACAAAGAATACAACAATGGGTCGTAGAGTCAAGTAAATCGAAGTTAAGTAGCCGTTTGTGTACTTTGAACACTGACTACGGGTGTCTAGATCGAAATTCCGTAGCGGTTCGCAGGCCTGCAGCCGGGTTCTTCGGTTCGATTCTCGAGTAGCTGCACAATTGCTCTTTTTGCTTCTCAATTGGTAATTTTGATCACGTGACTAGTTACTCCGTGGCTGGAGCGCGTTGCAAATGAAAAGGCACCTTTATTCTCGATCTCTGATCCTCGTCTCGCCAGTCGTATTTCGACCCCGACCCGTTTTGCCATCTACGCATCGATCACGGTCGTGTGCAAAATTGACGCTTGTTCCCACGGTTAGGATATACTTCAACGTCCTCCTCTCGAATCCATTCGGTATACCGTGCCGGAAGGTGGAGAGAGAGCACATTGTGTTCGGTCGTGGAACGGGACAGTGGTCAAGCCCACACCTCTAATGACCCTTTCGAGGAATCTCAAGTGGCACTTTTCCTCTTGGTCGAGCCAAGAGGAATTTCCAAGTAGCTAGCTCGTCTTGTGTATCCTCGGGCTGCTCCGGGAACCGTACGCGTGACGACCAACTCGAGAGAACCGAGAAACGGCGGCGCGACATTGGTCGCTCGTGGACGCTGCGGGAAGAGATTCCTGGCCGGGGTGCGATAGGGAGGCTCGCGTGGAATCCCAACTGGTGTGATGATCGGCTGAGTGAGGAAGTGCGAAAACGAGGGCCCTGATTGTCGTAACTGGCCTGCGGCGAGCGCCACACCATTGTCCCTCCGTGGTACTCTCGTCACGAGATAAGACGGGAAGAAAAATAATACGTCGCACCAGGAAAAAGAAGAGGGCGGGAGGGAGAGACGGAGGAAAGAAAAGAATGGCGGTTGAACGATCTTGATTCGTATCCTTGGCTGGAATTTTTCGCAGCCTTTCCTCTTCTGGGAAGCCGATTGTCAGATTAAATCTGACGAACTCGCAATGAGGGAGAGAGAGAGAGGTGGGAGAGAGAAAGAGCGAGAAAGAGAACTCGCGTTCGTCGCGCCGCCAAAGCGATGCATTATTCATTCGCGAGCGCGTTCCTCGTCGTTTCCACGACCGCGTTCCCTCCGTAAACGTGTCACATGTGTGTTGTACAACAGTACGGTACGAGAGAGTCCGCGTCCCTCATCGTTCGTTTCAGTTGAGGACAACAACTCCCGACCAATAGAGACTGTCACCGGTCGAACCTCGTGAGGCAAAAGAGGTCCCGTGACCAACGGAAATGTATTTTATCGATTGTTTCGAGATCCTTCTAGGTGATGCTTTCATGGCCATCTTGATGAAAGCTACGACCATTTGTAACTTCAAGATAGGTCAGAGGTATGACGCTCCGGTGATTTCGTCGATCAAGTATCAGGGGTCAAATGTTCATCTTTGGGTCTTCCATTTCCACTTGAGCTGCTGACAATCCCGGTCATACCTGATACGCCAATGCCAACTGTCATTGATTGGCTCATAAATATAAAGGAATTGTGACGACATCACACCAAAACGAAGCTTTGCCTGTTAGGAAGTACAATCTTCAAGGTTATCTCTAGTATTAGTCTGGAAACCTTCAGCTTCTTTGAGATTACCTGGATATCTTCAAATCTCTTTGCACATGTTTCTCGGAGCACGAGCGTTAGCGAATTAGCCAGCGTTTGCGTTTCGACGAAGTAAACATGTTCTCATATGACTATGGAACGTTTTTTCAGCTCTGATGGCGATTCGGAATTGAAGGCGTTCTTTGATTCGTGTACTGATGTTCACACGGTTCTTTCTGTGCCTGCTTTTGAGGACGAGCATATCGAAAGAAATACCTTGAACTTCCGGAACACTCAATACCATTTGTGGCCAATGGCCGGTTCTGTTGCTTTCCTATCCGGAATACAGCACCCCCATGTCCCGTATACGTATTGGAATACCATCTTTTCACGACTTATGGGGACCATGATATTTGAAAGTTACCATAGCAGCAGTTTAGTACTAGTGTTCGATCGAAAAAGAACTTCTTACAAACGAGAGTAGCTTAGACATGACGCCTGTGTTGCGTCAGCCGATTGGTTGTTTTCCATTGATCAGCTGATCCATTAAAATCTCTAGAAGACCCAATGTCAGCTAGGATTGACGCAGATCAATTTTTTGGTTTTTGCATTGCGTTATAGAATGTCCAGAATTTCAAGTGTTTCGGAAAGGTCTCGAAGCAAGCTCTTGGTCGCGATTCATCACTTTGGTAACGAGAGCAATGAGAACGCCAGCCATTGTTCATCGCTCGGTAACTTGAAAAAAAAAATCGGTTTCTCCGTCTGGAATGGTGGAAGCAGCAGACGGAAAGAGTAGCATACTGGCAACCGGGGTCTAGGGGGTGTCAGAGGGGAAGCACGAAGTGGACAATGAAAAAAGAGGAACCGACGATTAGCCCTCAAGAATTGCGGCAATTGCAACGATTTCTACGAATAAAATATTGTCTAATTAAGCCATACGCGCTAGCACTGATTAAGATCTCAATGCGATAATTGAAGACGAGCAGGAGGACGCGCGCACGCGTTTTCTTCAACGCTGATGCGATCGTCTTGGTCATCGTTGTTGTCGACGTCGTCGTCGTCGTTATCCTCATACGTGCGTACACGTACCAACGCTTGGAAATATATCGAATGGAATAATTACTATCAACGTCATTTGTGTGTGCGTTTGTGCGTCTCTCAGAGTTCTCTCATTTTCTTATAAGCGATAATAAAACGGAATCTCGTGAGGGCAGCTCGTGACACGTTGATCAACGAATATGTATACATATATATGTGTATTTATATTTACGAGTATACATGTGGAAGTCGAAGATCGGAGACTTCAGAATTGGCGAGTCAAGTAACGTATTCTATATATACACTTTTATGTATATACAGACACGATTCTCTTCCAGATGGACGCTTATAAAATCCGCACTGGTCATCGCGTGTCTCTAGATCATATCTGATAGGATTTTTCATCAATCCCTGCCACAACTTTCCGAGCACAAGTTTTGGGAAAACAATTGACAATGGGGGAGCATATACAGGGTGTGGCGTTAATAGTGCTCCATCGTTAAGGATTCGATATACCAGATAGTTAACTATAACATATTATTTTAAAAATTTTTATTCGAGGGTTTAAAAAAATAAAAAATTCGTGAAATATTGTTGTTTTTTATGGATCGGATTTTATTTAAATTTTTCAAGATTGCTTTATTATTCAGCAAAACAGAAATCAAAATGAAAACATAATGGTCATTGTTGAAAATAAAGCCAAATTTGTAACAAACGATTATAAATTCGTCAAAAAATTAAAAAAGAAATTTTGATAAAAATGATTGAAATTATAATATGTTATAGTTAACTATCTGGTAAATTGAATCCTTAATGGTGGACCACTAATTACGCACCTACAGATACTTCGAGTGTGTTATCAACGATTTCATTACCGACTACTACATTTCAGTTGGCAATCAGATTTTAAATGTATCGAGTGTCTACTCATGAAAGTGCAAACATCGTATTATTTTTTTATTCTAATTACGAGGCAATTTGCGAACTTTCGGGAAAAGTATTATTTCGGACCATTAATTGACGAAAAATTGCTGCCGAAGCTCATTGCTTCAAGAAGCTTATGGTGACCGTATTTTGGATCCAAAAGGGGAGACGAGCATAATGGACCAGACGGTAAAGTGATTTTGGTACGTGACAATGTCAGGCCACATGTTTCGAAAGCACTCCAAGATCCGTTGAAAGCACTCGAATGCCAAGTGTTACTCGACCCACCGTGTATTTTCGCCAGATTCGGATCCATCGGACTATCACTTGTTTCGATCGACAGCACACTTGCTGAGCAGCCGATCCACCAATTTCAACGAATAAAAAAAAAGGCTCGATGAATGAAACGCGTCGAATCAAAAACAGTTTTTTCGTGATGGCGTTCATGAACAACTAAAAACTTGAGAACAAGTAACATATTCAACGACGGCGTGAAAATTGAAATTTCGATCGGTTTGAAAATTATAATGAGTCCGCAACGTTGCGGTGCAACGAAAATTGAATTTTTTAAAATATTTAATTCGAGTAGAAGGCTGCACAGACTGCATCTATTTAAATAAAAAAACATAATTAAAACAATTTTGCAATAAATTCAAAAACCGAAACCACCCTTAAGGGGTGAAAAATTTAAAAAACTCGTAACCCCGATGCTATCGAGATAACCATTTTTTTTTACTTCGTGTATTGATGGTACGAGCCAACACGAGTCTCTGAAAAAAAAAATCTTAATTTCCCGAAATTCTTACTTTTACTTTTTGACAGAAGTAAATCGATGCTTCGATCCAACAGACCTGTGGTAAATATGGAACACTTGACGTTCGACTCGCTACGTTCCGAACGAAGAAAAAAAAAATCGCATGGAGTCGAAACCCCTGATTTTGCAACAATGACATCAGCGATCCGATAACTTTGAATTCCGGTGAAAGAAGTAAATGTCGAGTCGGTTGTCGCGCGCTGCCTTACAAGGATTCCCCAAGTGTCTACGAAATCCCGAAGAGAAAAGAAAATTGCGTGGAATATCGTTGTCACGATGTCCGATCAAAAGCATATTTGGAGTGAGCGAAGAGACAGAGGAATTGTACGGGTCCGGACTAACGGGAGAGATATGCGTCGGGTTGAAAACGTCTCGCCGTACTGAAAATACGGATATCAATAAAGTGGAGAACACGACGGCGGGCGTTGAAGCAACGGCGTCGACACGGACCATCACGCCCACTCATTTAAAAAAAAACACACACACACTTTTTTTCATCCTTTTTTGTAATTTTACCGTCGTAATTATCTCGCCCTCTCTTGGAGAAGACTCGAAACGTCGCCCGATGAGATACATTCGCGTATCTTCGTACGTCTGCGTTTGTGTAAACACCGGATATATAGCGAGTTGCCTGAGTGCATTGTGTATGCGCTTGGTTATGATATGTGGGCTTCGAGTTGTTTTCTCAGAGAAAGAACGAAAGAGAGAGAGAGAGAGAGAGAGAGCAAGAGAGAGAGAAAGAGAGATATTCGATATATAAACTTGGTCATGTATAAAAACACGAGTAAAAGTGCGTTTGCAAACGCGTGGGAGAACCTCGACGTGTCTCGGTCGTGTCTTTGCTCGTCACATTTATCGCAATCTCTTTACCGTTTTCCACCTCTCGTATAAGACGCCCAATGATAATAACCCTCCTCTCGTCTCTTGTCGCGCTCCTCCTATCACTCCATCGCGCACATAATTCGCACTTTTGATGCGGCATCCCGGTTGGCTGCTCCTTTGAGAATTTCATCCGCCGAATAAAGAGCCAAGGCGTACGCCGCGACGAGAAACCCGATAAAATTGCCCCAACAAGACGCCTCGGCGTGGGCCGGAATTTACCAACGAAGCGACGTAACCTACAACCAGATCGTAACGATTCTCCTCTGAAGTTTGCTCCTGCAAGCACCAGAAGAGTTGAGTCACGTGTAAGGTGACGTTTCATGGGCACACCGGACAGTCACTTTTTTAATGACCACCTAGGTATTTTCAACGTTTGTTGAATTGCTCGTTTAATCACTAGAGTTGTACCGATAAGTTGTTTAATTGGTGCAGGTTTATGATCTGCTTCGAGACAGTTGATGGTTTCGAGTCCCCGTGTTGTCTATTGCGACAAATGACGAGGTACCTAAAACACTGTTTTGCAGGGGGCTGTGCTGGAGAATATATAGTTTTTGTGTATTGAATATTTAATTTATTGTACGACGTATGAATTTGAAATTAAGCGTATATTTTTTAACCCGTAATGGTCACCCGGGGTCCAGTGTACCCCAGGCTAATTTTGTAGGGATATATCATTGAGAATCGAACTTGTGTTGTCATGTGTTGTCTTAAGTTACTTCAACACTATTTAATCGGCAGCGATGGTCAAAATGGCGTCAGTTGTCTTGCAGGTAGCAAATAGTGCTGTTCATGAAAAATATATTTTTTTCTTGAAAATATACTATTTCAAGAGTAAGGTTATGTAGGTTTTTTGCCACATCGTAAAAATCAAAATGTATATAAATTTTTCAATGAAAATCGGGGTTTTTTAATTATTTTTCTCTGATTGTTGTTTCGCCATATTAAAATTTGTAAACGAATGAAAAAACTATTGTATTACTTAAAAAAAGTAACTTACTGGGCAAATCTGACCCATGACGTTTTTCAAATTGTTATATTTCGATAAATATGCATTTTCTGTTTTTTTTTTGTAGAGATGTTTTTTTTTGTTGTAAACGATCTACGTTTTATGGCCCTGAATTTATTTTAGATTTTTGACAGAAACGAAAATTAAATACCAAAATGTTTGCTCTAAGAGAGGTGTGCGTTGAAAAATACGTACTTTCACGAAAAAAGCTATGGGTCAAAACGACCCAGTATGGACTCGTGACCCATGATCGGCGCGTTATTTTTGGATAGTGTGACCACGAGAGTGAAAAAAGATAGTGAGAGTCCCATCATATCCGAGGGTCACCTTAAGCACAACTCTCCTAACTACTGCCCATACCCAGTGCTTTGAAATCGATTTCAGTTTTACGACCGTACAAAGTTCGTGAATTTTCGGTAGATCGCTGGATCGAATAGTTCTAATGGTGGTCCATGCAACCTCCGAGTAGGACGACAAGTAGCGTCGTTCTGACTCTCCCTTCATTTCTTCATTTTTTCTTCAAACGTATAGCAAACTTGACTCTCGCCCTATCCCTATATATACGTATGTGCGTGTGTTTGGTGCAAAGTGTTCTTCTTCATCGAGCTCCCACTATCCTTCTTGCGCTTTTCTCGATTGCGCGCGTGAGCGATGTGGTCCTCAGGCGTTTACTATATATGGCCAAGTGCCGCATGCCGTACGCGCATAAGGAGTACCAGAGTAAAGAAGACGATGACGGAGAAGAGGAGTAAGAATAAGAGTGGAGGCGAAAGAAGGAGAGAGAATGCTCTAGAAGCCTGCTGTCGACGCTGCTGCAACGGCAAAGCCATTAAGTGATCAGAATCCGCTGATTGCAAAATTTGGTATTTCACCGTTGTGACCTGGGCAGTCACGAAGATTGCAGCGTTTTGGCAGTTTTAATCAGTTCAGTGATTGAACAAGGATTGAGGGTTGGAAATAATTAGACAATTGGGGACCTATGGATCAGAACGAAGGTGGCGTCATGAGAAACCATCACCGTTTTGAACCAAACCGGTTCAACTGCGTCTGAAGAGGTTCTAGGAAAATTCACGAAGGAAAGCGTGCCTTCAGTACAGCAGGGTCTGGATCTGTTTGGAACCCTGAGCGTTTGACTTTGATGTTGGAGGCACTAGAATTTTGTAGTTCTGGACTTTGGTGTTGGAGTTGGAGGCACTAGAACTTTGCAGTTCTGGACTTTGATGTTGGAGGCATTAGAACTTTTCAGTTCTAGACTTTGGTGTTGGAGGCGCTAGAACTTTGTAGTTCTGGACTTTGATGTTAGGGGCACTAAAACTTTGTAGCCCTAGACTTTGGTGTTGGAGGCATTAGAACTTTGCAGCCCTAGACTTTGGTGTCGGAGGCACTAGAACGTTGCAGTTCTGGACTTTGATGTGGGAAGCACTAGAACTTTGCAGCCCTAGCGTTTGGTGTTGGAGGCACTAGAACTTTGCAGCCCTAGACTTTTATGTTGGAGGCACTAGAACTTTGCAGCCCTGGACTTTGATGTTGGGGGCACTAGAACTTTGCAGTTCTGGACTTTGATGTTGGAGGTACTAGAACTTTGCAGCCCTGCACTTTGATGTTGGGAGCACTAGAACTTTGCAGCCCTAAACTTTGACGTTGGAGGCACAAGAACTTTGTAGTCTTGGACTTTGATTTTGGAAGCACTAGAACTTCGCAGCCCTAGACTTTCATGTTGGAGACATCACTTGAAGAATTCGACCAAAAAGTATACATTTGTTGGTACAGCGTGGATAGTCATATCCTCAGAGCTGTTAGGGAAGAAGGACACTAATGGCACTGCTTGAGGAACTTGTATCGTTGGCTAGCGATTAGTTCCAATATCATCGAACGTTTCTTTCCACAGTCCGATACAAGCACACCATAAGAGAACATGGCCGATGCGCAGCAGGCCCCTGTGAGTACTTGTGGTTCTGCGTCCCGTTGGTGAATGGCCCCTTGATCCAGATTTTTGCAGAGTTGATTTTTGCTCATATACTCAGGGCCGAGCTATATATAGAGTGAAGCGTGAACGAGTGGAGTATTTGCGGATCGATGAATGTGCAGACTGCAAGAAAAAAGGAGGAAGAGTACACGAGAATGAGGGGATACAAAAAAGAATTGAAGAGTCGCGAAAAGGCGAAGTGGACGAGGAGGAGGAAGAAGACGAGCAACCCGAGGTTCGCGGGTAAAGAGCGTTCTGCGGGAAAAAAAAGAAAGGGATAAAAAAAGAAGAATGTAGATACGCCTTTGCATCCAGTTTCTTACTCATCGTTGATTAAGAGGGAGCCAGCGAGAGATAGATCCTCGTTTTCTTCTTGGCTCGCGTTGTACTCGCATATTTCTTCGCTAACGCTTCCTCCTCCTTTCTCTCCTTTTGCTCGCGCGTGCCCACACTCTTTATCCGTTCACCCTCTCCTTCTCTCTCTCTATTTTTTTTTTCGTCTTCATGATCTCGTTCTCTCAGTTCGCCAAACGACGGCAAGAGGGAACGGCGATAGTCACGAGGGATGGGATGATATTTCGGGGAGTCGTGCAGCCTCGAGGACGGAAGGTCGCCAGCCATACACCGGCAGCAGTCCTGCGTCTACGCCGTCTGGAAAAATGTTTGCTTCTTTTACCCGCGCGTTAACCCGTAATGGTCACCCGGGGTCCAGGGTACCCCAGGCATATTTTGTAGGGACATATCATTGAGAATCGAACTTGTGTTGTTGTCTGAACCTACTCCAACACTATTTAATCGGTGGCCATGGTCAAAATGGCGCCAGTTGTCCTACAGGTAGCAAATAGTGCTGTTCATGAAAATTTTATTTTTTTCTTGAAAATATGCTATTTCAAGACTAACATAACGTAGGTTTTTTTGCCATATCGTGAAAATCAAAATGTATATGAATTTTTCAATGAAAATTTGGGTTTTTGTTCTTTTTTTTCTGATTGTTCATTCGCCATATTAAAATTTTAAAACGAAAGAGAAAACGATTGTTTTAGTTAAAAAACATATAAAATAGAATACTCGTGTAAGATTTGCGTCAATAAATTAAGTAGAACGCAAATGGCAACAAGTTTTCGGCGTGGGGTCCACTATACCCCATGTGACCATTACGGGTTAAATAATGAGCGAACCTCGCGGTTTTTTTTAAATTTAGTGTTATACCTCTGCGAATGAATCTCCACCACCGGACTGGACAGAACAAGAGATAGGGATGCCTAGTTTGATATTGGCTCTTTGGATAGCCTGGTACACCGGCGAGTAACGTCTTACACGTTCGATACATCCGCTAGTTCGGATCAATGTCGAGTCTCGTGTTTTAGATACTTTCTGTGACAGAACACGAAATTCCTGATATCGTGAAGGTGCCCTTGAAGGGATATGCGTCTAGATAAATTGTCCTTGAAGGGATATGCGTCTGAATAAAGTGCCCTTGAAGGGATATTCATCTAGATAAAGTGTCCTTGAAAAGATATGCGTCTAGATAAAGTGCCCTTGAAGGGATATTCGTCTAGATAAAGTGTCCTTAAAAGGATATTCGTCTAGATAAAGTGTCCTTAAAAGGATATTCGTCTAGATAAAGTGTCCTTGAAGAGATATTCGTCTAGATAAAGTGCCCTTGAAGAGATATGTGTCTAGATAAAGTGTCCTTAAAGGGATATGCGTCTAGATAAAGTGTCCTTGAAAACATATTCGTCTAGATAAAGTGTCCTTAAAAGGATATTCGTCTAGCTAAAGTGTCCTTGAAGAGATATGCGTCTAGATAAAGTGCCCTTGAAGAGATATGTGTCTAGATAAAGTGTCCTTAAAGGGATATGCGTCTAGATAAAGTGTCCTTGAAGAGATATTCGTCTAGATAAAGTGTCCTTGAAGAGATATTCGTCTAGATAAAGTGTCCTTGAAGGTATCTGCGTCTAGATAAAGTGCCCTTGAAGGTATCTGCGTCTAGATAAAGTGCCCTTGAAAGTCCACGTCTGGCTGAAGACCAGCCTAGTTATCAGTGGTTCCATTCTTCATCAGCCAGTTTTCAGCTATGGCTGATGCGAATCTCTCCCACATTTTGGTACGAAAAAAATCTTCGGGAACACAATAAAGTCCATCATCATTCGTCTGTTTCTGCCTCTTTCTCTACACCCTGTACTTACCCGCGTCTACCGTCTCAACGACCGATGTTTTGCCTCGTCTATAAAAAGGAATCGAGAAACGAGACGACGACCAGTCTCCGGAGTCTGCTGCCACTGTCGGACGAGGGGAAAGCTCTTTGCGCGGGGGGGGGGGGAGACCGCGACTCAAAGATTATGAGCGAAGGTTACCAGAAAGCGCGACGTGTTGCGTCATTCGCAGCGGGGGTTGCGGCGAGGGGTAGCTGGGAAGCGAAAAAAGTGTGTGTTGGGAGAGAAACGAGAGAAAGAAAGCGGACACTTTGGACGGGACTAAAGTTAGACTGGATCCAAAGATAAACGCGCTCAGAATCGGCGAGCAGCAAGATGTCGTAAGATGGTTTTGAAGACGCCGGAAGGGAAGCGGGAGTCGCAAAAAAAAAAAAAATGAAAAAGTATAGAACGAAAAAAAAAAAAATGGAAAAAAATAAAGTTCCGCGAAACGCAAACGTCTCTGTCGTTTCTGTCTCCCTACCGAAAAGCATTGTATTCAGATGTAGCCGTTCGCTTCTGCTCTCACGGTTGTTTCGTTGACCGAATAGTCTGAACGGATTTCGCAGCAAGGAAAATTAGTGTTTCTCCTTGCCGTACGATTGTTTGTCGTTGCTATGGTATTTCGCCCTTCGCAGGGAGATTTAACCTCTGGCGGTGTGAAATTTGTATGCCGACCGCGTCTCCTCGAGGTCAGAGAGCTCATCGTATTATCCAGGAAAAAAAGACAACCGGAGACAGAGAGAGAAAAAAAGAACGGATAAAGGTGCGGTAATAGCGTTCCGCCTCTCTTTCTCTCTCTCTCTCTCTTTCGTTTTCTCTCTGGATCTCTGTATATAGAAATGAAAGACGAGTCAAGTTTGAGCATATTAGTACAAACTACTTGGCCGGTTCTCGACGATGAGAAAGCTGCACCTTCCTTCCGTAGGTTGTAATGTATGTAGGGTCGTGCCAAGATGGTTAAGGGGAGGGCAAGAAGGGGGGGGGGGCAGGGGAGGACGCCTTATTTCGCTTTACACCGGCATCTCCTACGTACACGTCTCGTTGCGGAGCGACGACGCCCACGTGTCTACCAACCGAGAACTTCCAATCGTCTCGATATACCTTACAATCCTACCTGCCAGTTTTCGTATCCTCACCAAAGAGATAAACGAAAAAAAAAAAAAACAAAAAAACAGAGGAAGAGAGAAACGATAGCAGAAAACGCAATCGGATCAAGACACACGTAT
>JAPYZJ010003498.1:0-16204 GCA_030522765.1 Ophioninae sp. B BG-2022a | reverse complement strand
ATTATTTTACCCCTACCCCAGGGATCATTTTATACATAGGTGTGTATAAAATGATCCTTTACTAAATTTTAACAAAAACCGGTTATACAAAAAAACAATGCATATATAATAAAAAATAAGTATGCAGTAACAAAGTTAAGTAAATTCACTACCTCCAACAATAGAAATCTTGCGATTTTGCCTTCAACTTTAGCCACAGTTAAGTTTTTCCCTTAAGGGGATCATTACACCTCACCTTCCCCTAGATGTTGAAAAACAACAAAAAAATTGAAGAAAATCGAAAATTTTCTTATCCGAGACGCGAGCATAAATTCGCAATCAGCGGGTAACGGGGCGAATGTGCGATTCGTTGAAATCGAGCCTTTGGCAGACGAGGCAAAGTATTTAGCTTCGGGTTCGCACTTGCCGGAAGGGTAAACCGATCATGTTCCGAAGGGATGTTCAAGATCGATGGGGGCGGTTATTGGTTCTCGAACGAAAAACCCAATCGGGCCAAACAAACAAGCAGGAAGGAAACGTGCACGTTTTCGAATCCTTTACGCCATCAGATTTCAATGCAAATTCGAGTAGCTGGTGCTCTACGTAGAATAGAGCCAAAGCCGTTACAATTTTCGAATTTCCACGTGAACAAATAAAAGTGGATAAAAAAAATAGCGACGGTTTTTTGTAACGCGCTCAACGTAAGGGATGTGATAGCAAAATAAAGAATAGAATTTCGATTACAAATTT
The DNA here is from genome assembly GCA_030522765.1 of Ophioninae sp. B BG-2022a. NCBI lineage: Eukaryota > Metazoa > Arthropoda > Insecta > Hymenoptera > Ichneumonidae > Ophioninae sp. B BG-2022a. The sequence goes on along the minus strand of JAPYZJ010003498.1, from coordinate 15,475 downwards.
CGAGTTTGACCTTCACCTGACCTTGGGGATGAAACCCAAGGTCAACCGAACAGGGCTCTCATTGAGTTTCACTTTTCAAATAGGCGATGAAATCGCAATATTATAAATGCGTGTTTTTAATTACAAATTCTGAATTTGACCTTCACCTGACCTTGGGGATGAAACTCAAGTTCCACCTAACCTCGCTATCTCTCATTGAATTTCACCATCAAGACGAACGATTATCGAAATCGTAAAATAACAAACGTGTGCGTTTCAATTATAAATTCCGAATTTGACCTTCGATTGACCTTGGCCCCAAAGTTAAGTAAAGGTCAAACTCAACATCGAACTAGCATTGCTAGCTTTCTCTCCTTTCGCAAAGAGAGAACTTTTGCTCGGAATGTCCTTTACGATAATCCCGTTCTTATCGTTGTATAAGCTTGAAACGTATTGTCGAGGACACCCTGTACAAACGTGAATGTCAGGCGATTATATACCCCTCCATCAATATTTGTGACTTCGGTAAGCCTAACAGCTGCACGGTTCGTAATTCGGTTTGACATTATACAGAGACTATACTCCCACGCAGCAGGAGCAGGAGCAGCGGAAAACGAGGGGATTAATTGCTATTCCAATGAATCACCGGTTGGCGACCAGGAAATTAATTAAGTTTTCTCATTAGAAGCTTAAGCGCCGCCTACTTATAAAAAAGCTGCAGCTTCTACGGTGAGCGAAGTTTCTCGTGGCAAACTGAAAATCGGGAGATGAAACACGTGGATGCATATTATTTTGCAGTCAGATTAAAATTTACTGGAAGGATATGATTTAATTCGAGGTAATTATGCAGAAATCGGACTCCAACTCAATTTTGGACAGAAGATTTTTTTTTTTGAAATAAATTACTTTAATTAGTCACCACTAGTGATATTTGGCAGAAGGAGGCTGACATTTTTAATTATTGAACCCAAACAAACCCAAACAACCTTAATTATTTCCATATGTTATGAGGGTGTTTGGGTTTGTTTGGGTATCTTCTGGAAGGCTCATTTCGACACTTAAGCCTCGAAGTGTACGAAAATGCCGTATTTTATTGCATTTTCCACCAAACCTCAAAATCTCATAAATTACGGAGATAATTAAAAATGTCAGCTTCCGCCGGATAAATATCACTAGTGGTGACTAATCAAAGTAATTCAAAGCAAAAAAAATTTCCCGCCAAAATTGAGTTCAAGCCCCACGTCTGCATAATTAAATTCGATGATTAAGTAAGATATTTCGTTTAAGGGAAAGGTGAGTTTAAAACAGATGGTATTTTTGGAAAAGTAGAGAATAAAACTTGTTCCATATTTATAAATATTTTATATTATTCCTCTTATTCCGCTTTTTATGAACCTTTAACTTTTATTAATGTTAAACATTAATAGCAGTATAATTCAATAAAGTACATATACATATTCAAATAAGATTTTATTTATTTTCATTCAATTAATTATTTGATAAATGATGGATTTAATAAGATGAATAAATTATTCAAATAATGATCACTAATTAATATTAATGAATCAATACCTTTATTCAATGAAAATATAAATATTTATTTGATTATTTGAACTGGTAATGTATATTTATAAAAATGTAGTGAACTTTTGCAAATTAATAAGGAATTCAGCTGGGATTCGTTCTCGTTTTATTCGTGTGGAGGAACAGAAAACGAAATTCGAATATCAATTTGTAACTATAAGCCTAGACCTTTATCTCCTTGGAGACGTTGTATTATTCGATAATGCAGTTTACTGACTCTAGCAAGTTACAGTTCGAGAGTAGATCACAGAGAGGGTTTCTCTTTGCTCGTGAGAAGACAATAATGGTATTCATCTATGTTCCTCCAGTGAGCGGTACTGCAGCACGCTCGTTATCGTGATCGGAAACCTGGCCTCGTTCTTTAGTTGGAAATACAAACGTAAACGTGACAAACTTTCAGGCATATACGTTCTAGTCACATAGTCGCCATTGTCAGCCTGAAACTCCCTGTTTTTGGCTATAAAAAATATCAACAACAAGAAACCGAGCCTTCCCAAGAGCTAGTGGAGGTCCACTTTCCTTCCAGTTGAGTGGCAGATGAATATGACATTTCTATCTTTTATCGAAACACTGATATGCAGAAATAATAATTATTCAGCGTGTTTTTAATTTAAACAATTCTTCAATGATTCGTCAATAATAATTATTTATTTTATAATAATTATATTATAATAATTAATGATTATTGATTCAATAATAACCTTCAATAATCATTATTCATTTATCATTATTTATTTCCAATTGAATTATAATAAACGTGTGTGAATGTTTTAAATGCCTCTTTATAATGATGATTAAGCAAGAACTATTATTATTCCGTAACATTATTATTTATGAAAAGAAGAGTCATAATTCTTAGAAGAATAATTATTATTCCTTTCCCATATCCCGTTTATATATTTTCCGGAATCAAACCAACAATATCATCAAATTATAAATGGTGATAAGAAGTATAAAGCATTACCATAAATGGAACAACTTTCGAATCTTGAAGTACTGATTACACTGATAAAAATGTACAATAGTTGTTAGCAAATAAAATAGGGATAAAAGTGATTACTTTTTTAATAAATCTATGATCAATAAATATTTACGATATTTCCAATCTATTAGGTCTGTTTGAGTTAATGAATGAAAAAGTGATAAGAATTTGTTAATTTTATATAAATTTCATGTAAATTCGTACTTAATTAAAATCTGAAACGTTTCCAACATAATATATGATTATTATTTCATAATCATGTTGGACATATTTCAGGTTTTTATTTTCGATGAGTTTATACGAAATGTCGAGAATTCTTAATTTATCACTATTTCAGATACATATAATGTATAATATTATATAATAACATATAATAATATCCAATTACAAAATAACAGTGGACATATGGATTAATCATAACGATAATTTGAAATCATTAATGATTTCCTATAACAATCAACTTTTAAGATAATCCAAATACATTTGCAAATACCCACTTATAAATGTTTTTTTGACATAGTAACCGAGATATTCTCGTTCTCCATTTTTTTGTATTCTCTTTTCTTTTAAACTCTATTCCGTTCTCCTTAACGCTCCTCTATTATTGGAACGACCATCTCATGGCATCCGGCGGACTTGAAACTGCATTGGGTGAGAGAAACAAGAAAAAGCAAGGTACGAACGATAGACTGTTGAAAGATGGAAAGTGGACACTTGACATTGAGAAGCCAAAGACATTTCATGGCGTTCTATAAATATTAAGGCTTCTTATCTCCATCAATCTTCAATTTTCAATGATCAACAGAAAAAAAAACAGTTTTCATTAATAAATGAAAATGTCGAAAAATTATTGAGTTCCACAAATAATAGGGAAATATTACCAAAAGCTAATTTTTACAATTACTATATACATTTTTTCATGATAATTTTTTTGTGCTGGGATAATTAATTAAAAGATGTTAATTAAGCCATCAATTGAAAATGCTTTAGGGAGGAAGAATTATTTAAGGAATAATTTAAATATACATTAATTGTTAGGAACTAATCAAATAAATGAGAAAGCGTTGATCCCCAAGGACTATATTCAATAAATTAATTAAATCGTTATTCTTAAATAATTGATTAACTAATCGTTCTTCAAAATAAATTTCTTAATAATTCTTTCATTTATTCTTGTCACTTAATACATTCATATTTATATAAATGATTAAGACATCGTAATTGATTTCTTAATTGATTCATCTTACCTATTGCATTCTTTATTAATAGCCTAATTAATATCTCTTAATAAATTCATTTTTAATAAAATCCACAAATTTCTCACAAATTATTTCAGGAATATTTATTGAAGTTCAATATTCAGCAAAACAATAATTTAATCAGAATTTACCAACACTCAAGACATTAAAGTTGATTTTGAATTGCAATAGTAATTAAGAAAAGTTCTCAACCCGAAAAAATCCTTTTGGACAACGTTCTCTCAATGTTTTTTTTTTCAATAAAATTATTTAACTTTATTCATTTAACGAAGTATAAAATAGTTCAAAACTGAGTGTGAGTGTTGTAGTTATGAGTCGATGAAAATTGTCGGAATACATGCAACAAGTCTAGTCAGGGAGTTACGCCCAATTGATTGCAAGATTGTGAAAATAATGACGTTGGTAATCGTCAAGAGTCGTTCGTCACTACGTATCGTTTATTTGGCCTGAATCCACCAAAGATTTCGGCGAATGAGAAAATTTCTTCGGAACAGCATCAACCTTCGTCTCTTGGAATATACGTTGAATCATGAATGACGAGCATGCGAGGGTTCTTTCACTTTTACGATGCAACTAGGTGACATACGTGTCTATTTGAATGTAATTTAATTCCCGTGATGACTAATACGGGAAATGAATTTCTATATTTTTCTACATCTTGTCATTCTCGTAATTGTTTAAATAATAAAAACGTCTCAGTATAGTAAGGTGTAATTATTATACTGAAAGTAATTTTATGTAATTTTATTTAAATACCTGATTATGTTTTTTCTGTGAATAAATAAATCAACTTAAATTACGAAATAAAATGAATTTTGATATGATATATTCTTATTTAACAATTATTTATTTTACATTTACTATTATTTATTCTGTATCGAATAAATTAGATTGCTGTTACCGTGAAAATATGATTAATAAGGAGAAAAACAACAGAACATTTTTTTGAATTTGTCGACGTTCACAAATTATCGAAATTTTATGCCAAATGTTTCGGTCAAAGTTGTTTTTTTTCAATTACACTTTTATACCAATTCATCGATGATTCACGAGTACTTGAACGCGGCAACAATCATGCCACTCGTCGAGTCTGATGTCACGATGAAAATCCACGGAAGCGAAAATCATTCGATCATTGTCCATTTTTAATCTATTGGTATTGCCAGTACGCAGATTTACTTTTTTATCTTCTCTCAATCAGGAGCTCTACATCGAGAGTCAAATTAGCAAAGAATGGATTTTCGGATTCAAATTGTTTCCAAATAATTTTGCAATAAAACACAGTGACCTTGAACAAAAAAACAATTCATCAAAGCACAATAAATGCATACCGAAACAGATCAGCCCGCGCTCTCAGGCGAATTAAAATTGATAGTCAAGCAGGACGAGGTAAAGGTTACTTCGAATTGATGCTGACAATTTCGTGTTCTTTCCAAAACGGCCCTTTTCTGTTGAGAAAAATCATTTGATAATTGACACCAATTAAATCCGATTTGTTTGATAGTATTATTTTTAACAATTTTTTCAATCAACTTCATCCAAATATTGATCGAAATAAAGTCCATTTAGTTTATTCGTTATCGAATATAATTTACATTTTTAATGTTATAGAATTCGAAACGTTGAATGCACAAGTTTGAATTTTTATTTTTAAAGTTGAATGCAAAAAGTTTGTATACGTAACGTGAAATTTTTTAAACAAATACATATTGCAAACGAAAAAGTATAATCAAGCACGTAAGCATAGCTCACATAAAATTGATGAAATAAAAAATCGAAATGCAAAAAAAGATACATTTTCTGTTAACATAACAATAAAAAATAAAGAAAGCGAATAAAAAAAATGAAAAATGTATTCTGTCGATTAGTGCTTGAAGAAATTATCCATGCTTATATTCATATTTTTATAAATACTAAATAAGTGAAAAATCGATAAAAATCGTTTTTTTTTATTACGTGAACATTTTCCAAGATAACGACGTGAAACTTTACGTGAATTTTTCCCTTACAGTACCAAAACGATATCCCCTAACCGGATGTACTGTTTCTGAAAGGAATACCCCCTTAATTTCACTTGTTTGGCGACGTGACTCGCGTAAATCCCAACAATGGACGAAACATAGAAAAACCGGCTGGGCGGCCTAGGCTGAAGTTATTTAGAGACAGCTATCCAAGCACCAGCTTGGGGGTGCGGAATGTGCGATTGGATCGCGATGAAGAGTTCCAGCGGACTCAGCCGTCACTTAGGCAATAAAAAAAACATTATCTCTTTCAAAGTGTCGCGCGATATTTTCCATCCAATTCAAATTGACCGGATTTGATTCTTTTCGAAAAGTTGCAATGATAGAAGTAAAATTTCAAAAGAAATATGAAACACAAATTTTGGAAAAACTTTATCAAGTTTCTTTGCTCATTGTATCTTATGTGGCTCATTATTATTATCAAATTCATCACATTTCCCAAATTTGATATGTTCTCGGAAAGCTGTGATTATTGAAAAACTTTTTTTAAAGAATTTTTGAAACAACCTTAATATATTCTAAATTAATTACTTTTTGTTACAATATTGTCATTCAACTATTGTTTATATTACATTAAATAAATTTTAAAAAAGAACAGAATCTTTTTTTTGAATTTGACAACTTTCACGAATTTTCGAAATTCCGTGACTGATGCTTCGGCTAAAGATGGTTTTTTTTTCAATTGCACAATCACGCAAATACATCGATGATTCACGAGTTTTTTAACTCGGCAACGATCGCACCACACGTGGAGGCTGAAGTCACGACGGAAATCCACGAAAGCGAAAATCATTCGCTCATCGTCCATTTTTGATCCATTCGTATTACCAGTGTGCAAAGTTCCTTCTTTTTCTTCTTTTCATTATGAGCTCTGCATCGAAAGTCAAATTGGCGAAGAGTGGATTCTGGGATCCAAGTTATTTCTGAATAAATTTGCAATGAATCACGATGACCTTGAAAGAAAAACAATTTATCAGAGGCCAATAAATTCACTCCGAAAGCGACTGGCCCGCGTCCTCAACCAAATGAAAATTTATAGTCTCGCCTGAGGAGGCAAAGGTTAAATCGAATCTGCGCTGACAAGATTCGCGTTCTTTGTGAAATGGCCTTTTTTGTAGTGAAAATTGATTTGCTGATTTACCCCGATTGAATTCGTTTCGTTTAATGTTATTTCCTTTTAACGATATTTTCAATCATCTGCATCTAAATATCGATTGAAATACTTACTTTTTTTTCTTCTTTTAAACATTCAGTTGCTATTAATATTTTTATTGAATTTTCAACATTTTTTGTTCAGTTTAAAAATTCTTTGATCTCCCGACAAAAGACATGCGAAAAATTTGTCAATGTAGCATAAAAAGTTTGACGGAGAATGCGATGAAAAATATATAAAAACATACGTAATTTTCTGAAGGCATGTTGAAGAGATAAACTTGAAAAAATGATTTCATCTTTTTTAATTTAAAAATAAATCCAGATTTCGCTGTAGAACCGTACAAAAAAATGTCTGATGTATTTTGTCCCTTAGTATTAAGGAAGAAAATAACCATTTTTGAATTTCTGTTTTTACAAATACAAAATAAACAAAAACTGAAAATAACGTATTTCGTTTGTTGGGTCGATCATTTTTGAAGTTTAAATTAAATGTCTTTATTTCTTTTTGAACTATATGTTTAATAACTCAGAAAGATATTAACCGGAAATCCAAGATAGAGACAATTGCAGTGATAGTGATTTTTTTTAAACGCTCCGAAAAAGAATTTCATTCGTTGATTTTTTTACTTTAAAAAAGTGGTGAATTATACTATTTGATTAGTCCACTGTATGATTACGGCGCGAGCATTGACTCCTCACCCCTTTCTCATCCGAGCTCCTAAAAATTCCACGAATATCTTTTGGCTGAATTCGCAAACGTTTTCCGCGGTCATCGCAAGAGTTGCCCGAGTCATCTTGAATTTCTCATTATTCGCATCGTCATTACGAGGGACACCCACGAAACTATAAACGTCGTGAGAAACGTCTGGGACGATGACACGTGACCCACGAGGAGCCCCCTTCCATTCGGCCTGCCATTTTGCTAATTGACACAGTCTCGGTCCTCCTCGAGGATCAGAATAACTCCGGCCTGGCCAGCTCCATTCGCCTTACTCTCGTGTCAGATCTTGCCGGATTAACAACATCTCTTCGGCTGCCATTGCCGACCAGTGTCAAGCGTTTCCGCAACACCATTTTTCACTTCTACTTCCGGTCACGTTTGATCGACGTTTTATCATGGAGGTGGCTAAAGGTAATTCATTTGTTTCGCCAATACTATTTTGCTCTTCTGTGCCATCAACGGGCGATCATTTTGGAACTGTCAATCACATTGGTCACAAATTTTACGTGAAAGATAACCTAATAACAGATCTTGGATCACAGAACTTTTAAAAAAAATTTAGATGAAAGTTAACCTAAAAGAAGATTTCTGGATAAAAGAGAACCCAAAAGTCGATTTTAGATAAAAGATAATCTAAAAGTAGATTTCTAGATGAAAGACAAGCCAAAAGTCGATTTTAGATCAAAGATAACCTAAAAGCAGATTCATAAGTAAACGACAACCCAAAAGCTGATTTTAGATTAAAAATAACCTAAAAGCAGATTTCTAGATGAAAGACAACCCAAAAGCCGATTTTCGATCAAAGATAACCTAAATTCAAATTTTCCATGAAAGATAACCTGAAAAAAAATTTTCCATGAAAGATAACCTGAAAAAAAATTTTCCATGAAAGATAATCTGAAAGAAAATTTGTAGATGAAACTTTACCTAAGAGCTATGTAAAACCCTGAAAATCTAACTCAAGAACATAAAGTAACGAGTACCTAAGACATCCTGAAGCAATCGAATATCCTAAAATAAGATCAAAGTCGTGAAATATCTAAAATCCTAAAATAACCTAAATATACAACGTAACCTGAGACCAAAGATAACCTGAAGGAAGCTAAAATTCTGAAGCAACGTAAAATGTACAAGCTATCTTATATCTTTGAAGAGTTCAACAATTTAAAGTAGCTTGAAAACTTAGAACTTAAGTTAAACTGAATACCTTGAGTACTTTTTTGGAAAAAAAATTGTTTAGTGTAGTTTTTTTTGCCAAATAAGTACTGATTTTTGTTCTTTTTCAAATGATTACTGATTTTGTGCTACCCATAAAAATTGCTGATAAAGGGAGTCACTAGTGACAGAAAGTTATAATCCTAAAATAACCCGAAAAAGTACAAGAATCTCGAACCCTAAAACAATCCAACAATCTAAAACAATCGAAAAACCTGAAATGCGATTTTTATGAAAATTGATTTGGGTAGTTTTTAGCAAGATTGGTATCAATTTTTTGTTCTTTTTAAAATGATCCATTATTGTGTTCTATCTATTTACTGCTATTTGTAAATAAAGATTCTACTAGTAGACATATATATATAAAGTTAAATAATAATGTCAACAACGATCCTAATAATAATAATGATCACCAAAACGGTGTTTGTAAAAGTATCATTGCCATGGTCATTCATTTATGATCTTTTTTACATTCGTAATGATGAATTTTACCTGCTACAAATTGAAATAAATAGTAATTATAATAATACTAATAATAACATCCCAAAAAAGAAATTCACTGGTATAAGGATTAATTTTTTGAAATTGATGATAATAGTTTTTTAAAATAAATATTTTAACAATAATTATAATAATGATGATGATCATCGTGGTCTCAAAAATATAATTGTCATTTTTTCACGAAAATAGAAATATTTTCTAAAATCTTATAATCTTTGTCATGAAAAACATCACTATAGTTATTATTTTCAAGTAAAAAATAAGAGCTCCTCTAACCTTCACGTTGAAGATTCTTCCGTCAGAATGGAGCATTGTTTATTTTTTATGGATAATTTTCTTCCTAAAGAAAAACTAAAAGCTTCCTAAATTGAAAATTGAACAATGTGGCGCCATAAAGCAGCTGGAATGTAGGTTACAACCGAACGTTTGGCACATTCGTTGGCAGTTCCTCGAAAACGGTGACCAAAGCCTTGGTCGCAATCAAATTTGGCCACGAGAATGGCACGGTAGGAACGTTCGAAAGTTCATAATAATATGGACTTCGATCGAAGTGCTTAACTTTCACGGAGTTTGCGCAATCAGCTGACAGAGAAGAAGGGGACGGAAAGTTAGGCTCAGTGTGGTCAATTGCGCATGCCATATCAGACCTGGAGTACTTTGGAGCTTTGAAAGTTTGCTGGAACTTTCCAGCAGACTGATCCACCTAGGACGTGGTTGGAGCGCTCCATTCGAGGGGTTCCTCCGTAGCTTATCTTTTTTTTATGATTCCCTCATCTCCCTTTTATTCTTTATTCAGGGGTTGGCCGTGTAAAATATATTAGGGTTCTCATTGAAAGATCGTTACGAGAGAGTTTCCCAGTCCTTACAAATAATGTTATAAAAATTGAAAATTCAACCCATCCTACAATAAGTAGAAAAATTTTAAGACGGTTTCCATAGACTTAACTATGTTCTTGCGTTATACGAATTATAAAGATTAATTGTTTAACATTTCTTTGAACCTTATCAAAAATGATACTAAACCGTGGGTCAAATTTGAACAAGTTTGACCGTCTAGAAATTTTGATGTTTGTTGTAAGAAATCATCATTTTTCATAACTTCCTATAAGAAGACCTCATGTTAAGGTTGCCATTTTTACCACTGAATATCTCGATTACCAAACAGTGGAACCATTTCAAATTTCGTATACATATGTACATTTTTATACATAGATAATTTTTTATACACATTTTTATTATATGACGGTCAAGAAGATTCACGTCATTTTTCTAACAATTATCTTTAAAAAATTGTATTTGATGATTTTTCCTTTACTTTGTATATACTATTGTGATTATCGCGCAAGAACATCCTTAAAAGCGTAGAAATCGCAGTAAAAATTCCATTTCATTCTAAACTCAACCTGAAGAAAACCTAAAACCGATTTTGAAAAATAGAAAAATCCAAAGAAATCCAAAACCCTAAAATAGGGCACCAGCGTTCTGTGAATCCCTGAAATAACCACATAATGCTAAATAATCAAAAGTCATACAATAATTGCGAATCCCAGTACTAACCATAAACTTAGATGCCCAAAAAAACGTGGTCTCATTCCCAACCAAACTCAAGTAACCTAAAACCCTCATGTTACGGGGAACCCCTAAAAAATTGAAAACACCTAATAGTAATTTCAAAAAAATCCCTAATTATAATGAGGGATTGTTAAAAATTACTATTAGGGGTTTTCAATTTTTTAGGGGTTCCCCGTAGCATGAGTCAAAATACCATAGGCTTTGAGCTTTTTTCGAGTTTTAGATTCACAAGAATCTAGAACTATAAAAAAGTCATAACCTACAATCTTAAAGTACCTAAATAACCAAAAAACCCACAAGAATCTAAAACTCTAAAAGAACACAAAAGCCTACGGTATTTTGACTCCCTAAAATAATATAAAAACCCAAAGTAACCTGAATTAAAAAATAACGAAGAAACATAGAATAATCTAAAATATTAAATTCAAAGCTCTACCATCAAACCTCGGAAAATATAAATATACCAAATTATTAATCCCTTTTCCAAAAATGCACTTAACAATTATTTTCCCTTAAAAAGAGATTTCAAATTAATTATTTTTCGATTAAAAGAATACTTTTGACTGCATTGACTTATCCTAAATATTTATTTTCTCCTGCTCGACTACTGGACAGAATGGAAAACATTTTCAATTTATGAAAGGACCCCTGAACTGGCAACACGGTATCAACGAGAAAATCTATAATTACGTTACCGCAGGATTTACAAGATTTTTCCTTTCGGATATCCTTCTGAATGTCTTGAGGTCTTCGATACCCTCGGTTGGGAGCAATTACTCCGCGCGATACTGGCTAAGAAATCGACGTGAATGAAACTCCATTGGGCAGAACTTTTCTTTTCTAACGCACCAATGGATATGTTTCAATCTGAGATCTTCCGAGATCTTTCTATTAATTCAACGATCAATTAATTTCTCTATTAATTCAGCAATCAATTAATCTCTCTATTAATTCAATAATCAATTAATTTCTCTGTTAATTCAGCGATCAATTAATCTCTCTATTAATTCAATGATCAATTAATTTCTCTGTTAATTCAGCGATCAATTAATCTCTCTATTAATTCAATAATCAATTAATTTCTTTGTTAATTCAGCGATCAATTAATCTCTCTATGAATTCAACGATCAATTAATTCCTCGATTGATTCAACGATTCAATTATTCGATTTAATTCAACGTGGCACAAATTAAATATATACAATGATGTAGACTAAATATTATTTGTGACTGACTTTTTACATTTTCAATTTTTCTTAAATCAAATTTTCCAAACATTATAACTGTCAGGATCAATAACATGTTAAATAAATCGTATAAACTTATTTAACGTAATTGCAGTTGATGACGGGTCGTCGAGCTTGGTGCAACAATCTTCAACAAATATATCTTCCTCAATATCATCGGTAAAATCGTCACAGTCCGTGCGCTCTGTCCAAACGAAATCCGTAGTCGAGTCATCGAAGTCAGTGAAATCAGTAATGTCTTCGTCCTCGAGATCCCAAAAGTCCATTGAGGTTGAGGAGGAGATTGAATATACGGAATAAGTGGACGAACATCTTGAGAAATTGTTTCATCATCGTCGTCGAGGCTATTACCACTCATCTAGTCACCGAATCAATCGAAAATGCAATATTCGAGAAAAAAAATCGTTTTTTTTTACTTCGAAAAAGATCGGTAAGCGATCGGCGATAGAAAAGAACCAGTGACGTCATCGTGTCATCGAAATTTGTAATTACAATAAAGAAAACAATTATTTTTATTCTAATCCTCGACTTGGCTGAAAAAAGAAACGGACGAATGCTATCTAGATGAAAGGAAGATTATTATTCGAAAATCGTGAAATCTAACCCAAACGAACGTAAATGGCGGATTTCGCGACGATGATTTTGTTATCACGATGAGAGGGCGCTGACTGAAATACTACTTCAAAGACAATTATTGAGAAAGGGGTTAGACTATTGTGGCAACCAAAAAATTAAGATTATTTAAACAAATTAATTTCGATCGAACGACCAAGATGACTGAAAAATCGTTTGGCCACTCGTTTCTATGTACAAATAAAAATTAATTTGTTACAATAATACATATATAAAATTTTTTATTTATTAAATAATTCATTCAAATGTAAATAATCGCGAAAAAATAGTGAAATCCGAATAAAAACGAGTTTTCTTGGCTAGATATTATTGGCTAAGCTGTGCCTAAGCTTTTTGTTATTGTGTTTCAGTTTATAAAAAATAATCTTTTTTTCGATTTGTCCAAATTTTTACAGTAGTCTAGCCCTTTAATTAGCGTTAGAAACGATCATGTGTGAAAATGTCCTTCTGGCGACCAGAAAAAACGTTTTCCTCTCAAAAAGCAATTTGAAAAAATTGTCTTTTGAAAAAAGGATTATAGGTTAACTTTTTACATTTTTTTGAAAAAAAGAAGAAGATCGTTTTGAAAAGGACAATAGCACGAAATAATCGGGAAAAATGAATACTTTACATCTGCGAAGATAGCGTGCTCGTTGACATCTGGTATTTGATACTCGACGAAAATAGGAAATCCCCCCCCGCCCCCGCCGGCCATATTCTCCGTACTCTTGTAAGCAAAATTTTTGTACGTCATTAATAATGTATAATGAGCACTCAATAAATTACTTGAAACACGAAAGAACGAGTATTTAGAGATTATCGAGTCGAGAGCTGGCGTCCGAAAGATTCAGCTGCATCAGAAATGTCTAACCGTAGGTATCCCGAAATAACATGCATTTTCTTTGGCATTGACATCAGTAGCGTTACAAAGAACGAAAAGCACGCGAGAACTAGAAGATGAGAGGAATAAAAATTAAGCCAGCTGAGAAGCATGAAAAATATAGCCTGACAAGAACGAGGTAGGATTTTGGACCAAGTACAAAAAAGATTATGTTAAACTGTTGAGTACGAAGATTCTGGCGCTTGTACAAAAGTTAATTTGAAAAATCATCTTTTCGTAACGTTTCAACGAGATGCCAGTGCTCTTTATTTGGCTTTGTTTTACTTTGTATAGAATGTTTAAAAATTTTATTGAATTTTAAAAATTGTGAGATTTGAATTTCTATTGATTTTTTAACAGTTTGGATTTCAATTTGGATTGAAGTTTAGATAATTTTAGTTTTAAATTTGGATTGAAGTTTAGATAATTTCAGATTTGAATTTGAATTGAATTTTAGAAAACTTTGAATTTAGATTTGATCTGAATTTCAGTAAATTTTGGATTTCAATACGAATTGCATTTTATAAGATGTTTGATTTACGTAGTAAATCTAAAAATTCTTCAAAAAAAATGTTTGGATTCGTTTGAGCTTTGGTGTAGCTATTCTTTACAGGGTTGACTTTTTATCGAATTTAGGAAGTTTAATTTTTTTCAAAAAGTAGCGATGATAAATAGGATTTAAAAAGATACACCAAGTCCAAATTTTTGAAAAATCTATCGAGGTTTTTTTTGAGTGAATATTCTTTATTTCGTTCACCTTTTTGAAATTTTCCAGTTTCGATTTTTCTTTCAAAAAGTTGCGATATTATTACATGATTGTGGAAAAGCACAAATTTTTCGAAAAAATTCTTTGAGTTTGGTTGTCTCACTGTATTCCATTTAGCTGTCTTTTTTATAATTTATCAGCTTGAGTTTTCATATTCGTAAAATCGTGTTTAATTTTTTTCGAATAATTATAATGACAAAGATCATTTCTGAAGAAACATAAAACCCAAATTTCGAAAAAGTCGTGTGAATTTTTATCACTCCAACCAGAGTTTTCTATTCGTGTTTACGATTTTTTTCCACTGAACTAAAGTTCATATTTCATCATCCCGTTTTGATAGAATAACTTTTAATAATTAATCATTATAATAATGATTGATTATTATGTAATAATTATTATAATAGTGAGAGGAAGGCACAGTTCGACAAACTCTTTTTTTTTCTAGAAGTTGAAAACTAGAATAAATTGTAATAAATTAGCGGACCGTGTACGTCTTGTAAGGACTGATGTGGCACACAATAGCTCATCTACTTATTCAACGTTTGTTCAACTGTTAAGGCTCGCAATTTTAAGCGATGCGATAGCAAATGAATCTACATCATTACGTTTGGGGAAACCGATAGGTAAATATAAAAATGTTGAAAACACCTGTAATACACATATGTGTATATGTGTATTACATATTATAAAAACTCGTCACGAAAATGCGAACGTCGTAGTACTCGCATTAGACAGCAGCAATTAATTTTTCATCACTGAATTTAGGTAATGTATTAGGAACATCGATCGTTCCAAATTGTCATTCGCGTTTCTTAATGATCATTGAAAAAATTTTTTTTCGCAAACATTTTTTTTTCGAAAATTTTTTTTTTCGAATTTTTTGTTTGTTTTTTCATACAGAGTAACTGTGAATTAATAACCTGAATTGTTTTTTTCATAAAAAGTTACTCTGTGTGACAAAAACACAAAAATGAAAAAAAAA
>JAPYZJ010003497.1:0-17513 GCA_030522765.1 Ophioninae sp. B BG-2022a | reverse complement strand
GACCTAATTGAAACATATCTTTTTCCTTACTTCTTCACGTAATCCGGGATAACTTCTTAAATAATGGCGTGATTTGAATGAATTTGGTATCAATTTAAAAGTAACAGTTTAACCCTTCAAATGGTACCATTTTTATTATTCTTAACTAGATATTAAGGACTCGAGATCGCGCGGAATCAATTCCAAGTAAATGATTCCATACTTTTGCTCGCGAGTGTATATTCGTGTGTGTACTTCCTTATACAAGATATGTTCATGCATTCATGATGGATGCCTTCACGCACCGTCGAGAGGTTTGCTTGTAGAACGGAACGAGATAACTTAAACTAGCTCGCTTACAGTCTCAATCGTTGGTAGCTTCATGATACATGAATCATTCGAGTCTACCAGGAATACGTGGACTTTTTTCTTTTTTTTTTTCGTTGTGCCAGAAGGAAAGGCAAAAATATT
Source organism: Ophioninae sp. B BG-2022a (assembly GCA_030522765.1). NCBI lineage: Eukaryota > Metazoa > Arthropoda > Insecta > Hymenoptera > Ichneumonidae > Ophioninae sp. B BG-2022a. The sequence continues at coordinate 17,063 of JAPYZJ010003497.1, read as the reverse complement.
CTGCGGCGAGATGTGAATCCGGGACTTTGTCGTCAATGACTAATCGGATTCAACCTGGATATTTGCTGCCTGATATCAATATTAGTTTCCATGAAGGTGGACGCACGGAAAATGTTCGTACATATTTGCGTGGGCTAGCAGCTCGTTTCGTCGAGTTTTAACTGTACTTTGTCGTTTTCTTGTCGATGAAGGATTGGTGAGGTAACGTTAAATTTCGTACTCGGCTTATTGGATATTAATTCAAAACGACGTAATTCAGCGTTGAAAAAAAATGACCTCTTAAGAGATTGAAGAGTATTTGAACCTAATTTTCGAGACGCAATCAGCCACTAAGGTACCTGACCCAAGTAAGGCCCACGATATTTGTTTTGAACTACAAAAAAACTATGAATGTTAAAAAAAACAAAAGTGTTTATTTAACTTCTCTATTAACTATAAGCTTTTTTTTAAAAAAAACGCGTCTTCTGGGCCGTATTCAGACCACTGTTCCTGATAAGGTCAAACCCATCGTAACATCGTACAAAAAAAATCGGAAAATATATAATTTTCAATTTTAAGCTTAAATTTTGATAACAACGTGTATAGTGCTGATAAACCAATACATATAATGAGAATAAAGATTCACTAAGTAATATTGAAAACATTTTTTGTTTTCGAAAGTATTAGTACGTCGAAATTTAAAAAACACTTCCGTGCGATCGCACGCCTTCTGTCGACTGGAAATTTGTTTGGGTTCGCCACGGCGTGGCGGTTGCTATGGCAATTGCTCTTCAAAGTTAGACACTCGACGATCAGAGCTCAATCCGTTTTATTTTGTAGGTTTTCGAATCTTTAAAACGTGGGCTTTATTAGGCACTGGGTTGCGAGGCAACGAAAATCATTATTTTTTAATTTCTCTATTTCTTTTTCAATATAATCGTAATTAAAATACCTCAATAATTATACAAATCTTTATTGTAATAACATAGAATTCAAATAGAAGAAAAAATATGTCGCCAAATAATAGATTTAAGTAAATAAAAAAAATGAAAAAATAAATTTCGTTGCGTCGCAACGATGCGAACTTCAGGTCCATTCGGAATCACGTGTTTCAATGATGCAAAAGAATTATTTTTAAAGAAATACCAACGTAAAGTATTTCAAAAGAAATTTCAAAATCCACTCAGCTACTATCGATTCGAAATCACATATTCCAGCGTTTCGACAAAATCATTTTTTAAGGGGTTAAAAAGTGTTTCGTTAAAAATTTCGTGGTGCACGCGTGCACAGGCGAAAGCTATTCGTGAATAAAACGATAATGACACTCAGTACGGTGTGCGTTTCGAAGTAAAATGCGCCTGCGTCACCCCCCGCCCCTCGGCCTCCACCAACGACCGTCGATCCCCCACCACCCCCTCGCGGTATATTACGATAGCTCTCGTAGCGCGTTGTGAGGTCGTTGCACACGCATACACCGACACAACGAAGAGTTTAGACGATACAGAGGAGAGGAGTGAAACAGCGGGGTTCCGAGCGGCTCTCGCGGTTAGGGCGTCGCGACGCCGAGCAGTGCGACGTCGGCGGGCGTCACGGACGTTTCGCGTCATACCGGCGTCATTGTGAACTCGTGATTTTGCCACTCGACGGCTTTCAACTTTGTTTTTCTTATTTCTTTTTGTAAGTTTAACGAAAAATCGTTCCTTCTCATTTGTTTGGGTTTGTTTGGGTTTGTTTGAGTTGTTTTATGACTGGTTGTGTCCCCTCGATGTGATAAACAAAATTGATAAACAAAACCAACAATTAAAAATTGTCTACTGGAAAGCTGCGATCTCGCATTCGCCACCAGGCAGTGCAACGTTTGAACCGACAAATTAATTGATTAATTGACTCATCGGTGCCCAGTTTCGGCCAAGCCTGTCGTCACTTCTACACGTTGTTTCGTAAGATCTTGTCGCAATTAAACGCAGCTAACTGTTCATACGAGACTCGTTTCACGTGACGATACTCCAACCAATGCGACTCATGCAACTCCGATTAAAATTTACGTACTCGTATACAGGGTGGCTCGACGATGTGATGACACAATGAATAGATCAATGTGTTTGGAAGGCTTCATTTTTTACAAAGAGTTTTTTGACGTTTTTTGGGGGGGGGGGGGCTTTGTTTCATCTGTTGATGTGAAGTTATTTTTTGAAAAAGGGATTTTTAAATCTTTTTTTCTCATGTACGTTTTTTTAGCTTATTTTTCATATGTTGATGTAAACTGTCAAATAGGAACTAAATGACCAATCGATCGGAAATAACTTCGATTCAGATTATCGAAAAAATAGTTTGGATGTGATAAGAAGTTGAAATATTAATTGTAATTTAAAATAAATACTTACGCCAGCTGGAACACCCGATTTTGATCATTTTTGAGAGTAACGGAGCGAAAGAGCAAAAATATTCTATTTCCTATGTTTAAAATCGTAAAAAAACATTTTTGGAAGCTTAAAAAATTCAATGATTAAAAAAGAATACTTATATCAGCTGGAACGACTCCCAATTGATTTTAAAAGAGAAAAAATCATCCGTTTTACGGAAGCTCAAACAATTGACAGTTAAAAAATAAATTAGTTTTCCAAAGATCGAAAATTCAAATGGTTAAAAAAAAACAGTTGTACCGAACAACTGAAATGACTCCCAATTTCAAGGATTTGTAAGGGTAAATGTACGAAAGAGAAGAAAAAAACGATATTTCAAGTAAAGCTCAAACAAAAAAATTGTACGTACATAAAATTATTTGTCTTTCTCTTTAAGGGGAATAGGTTTTGTTACGAGACATCTAGGTTTTCATTTTCGATGTCATCTTTCGGGTCACCCCACATACGGGTATAAATAGACTCCTAGATTACTCGAGGAATATGATTGGATGGTTTCTCAACATCCAATTACAAAATCGGCAAAAAAACCATTCTATGAAATTCTTCAAAGGCACGGAACGTCGCGGATGTCCAGAATGAACCCACGCACTTTTTCTTTTTCTCTTCCTGCCCGTCTCTTTCTGTCTCTCCCACTCTCTTTCTTTCTTTCCCTGTTGCTTTAAAATTCTTTTTCTTCCGAGGCAAACTGCTTAGCTTCGTTTGGCTCTGAAGCTGGACAGGATCACGTATATATAGATTCTTTAGTCCAAACGTTCATCATTTCAAGCGTGGCGAGCCCAATATACGAAAAGACGTCTCTCACTCGTAACGGCGCGCGTGTCGATCTCTCTCTCTCCCTCTCTCTCTCTCGTGCGCGCGTTATAATAAAATTCAGTCTCGCTCATGTCGAAAAAGAGCCGGACGTGTACGTCGAACCGCGCGCGACTGATCCCAATTTCGCGTTCATGGGGGCCAACATCATGATCATTCCCTGTCGTATTCGGCGACTCCGAGACGTCGTCAAGCTATTAGCAACGATGATGCTGCCAGCATATTTTTTTATTTGGACGGAATCCTGCCAATTGAATGGTCTCAAAGTTCACTTCGTTGGAAGAGGCTGCTTTTTTTTCTACCAATTCAATCGTATTCCTCCTCCAAAATTACTTTTCGCAGATTCACCGTTTAAATCTTGAATGTCGCGAAAAAAACCTTCACCCTTAGTGATTTTCAAGGCCAAAATCTTTCGGAGGATTAAAGTCGAACTTGGCTATATTCGAATGTGCTTAGTAGACTGAGTAGTACACTTGGATGACTTTGAAGTTTGCATCTTGGGCAGCAACGATATGTATATTTTTTTTTTCATTTATCCATTTTTTTATTTTTATAATTATACAAAACTTTCTTCTTTTTTTTAAATAGAAATTGAGAATGTGAATTTTTTGTTTCATTATAATGACGAAATGTCGTATCTGGTTTATTTTTATAGCGTTGTAGCGCAATGAAAATGATTTTTCGTTATTTTTCTAAAATCCTTCTGGCAAATTTGTGCCATGAAAATTACATTACATATGGATATATATATATATATACTCATAAATATGGATGTGGCGGTGGCTACCCTCCAGCAACGCGGACTGGAAATCCGCTTTCCTGATTACGCTAGAATTGCGATGATAGCGATAACAGTAACAAGGGAAATAGTATATATTTACATATACGCATATATATATATATATACACATATATACAGAATTTTTTAGAATGAATCATCTATCGATAAGCTTATGGCGCCTCTTACCATTGACCCAACCAACACATGCATTCATCTCGGCTATTCCTGTCAATCCCCTTTGCACGCCCTTTGACGATGGCTTCAGATTTTTAAGCCACGGTCATAGTCGTAACCTAAATCTAAAAGAAATGTTGAATGCGTTCGAATAAGATGCTATCGAAATTTGCATCGTTAGAAACCAACGATTTTTTTACTCGGCTTTTTTAATGTCCTCTAAAATCATATGCTGTGAATTCTTTGCATAATTTTCGCAGCTCAAATTTGGATAAATGGATTTCAGGTATAAAAGAAAAATAATGTTCATGTTTTTTTTTTATGATTATGCCAATAGCAGTTTTTTAATTATCCTCTGTGTACTTATTATTATTATTATTATTATTATTATTTCGAACGAAAAATGAAAATGAGAAAATGTACACGTAGGAAATACAGTCCAAAGCACATTGTTCCCTCGAATCCGAAATTCCCTTCCCAATGTGAACCATGTGGTCTAAAATTGAGGATTTGAATAATTTTGTTTTATCGCTTTAATACTGGAGTGGTTTAAGAAAAACGTTAGAAAAACCCAAAAGAAACGACGGAAAAACAAAAAATATAGAAATTGGTAATTTTGTATAATTGTATAATTTGAATGTATCAATATTTATTATCATTGTCGATAATAAAAATGAGGTTGATATTTGCATCGTTGAAATCCAACGATTTTCCGTTCATTATTTTCAATTATCTTTTGTCTGTCGAAATATTATTTTTGATAAGAAAAATGAAATAGTAAAAATAAGAATGATCAATGTAATAACAGTACATAAAATCGCCACTGATTTATGCGTCCCAAATAGACAAAATAAAAATTGGACAATTAAAAAAAAAATTCATTTTCGTTGCATTCCGATATTGGAAACTTTAATGCAACAAAATAAAAATCACTATCATTGCGAAAGGTGGAAACTTCGAAGTAATTTCGTCCTTTTCTTTTTCTCCGTCACTCCGCCTCTCCCCCTCTGTCTATCCCAATGTCCAATTACATCACGCTAATTTATATGAGCGTTACATACGCGCTCGATCACGATGTGGACATACCCTCATTTGGATACGTAAATATATGGATTCGCATCGATGAGCATTCACGATATTTCGACAAATCGCAAATGTTTATAATCTCGACGAGACATCCGGTTAAAATTGAGCTCGATAAATTGAACGCAATGGTCGCAAAAAAAAAACGACCATAAAAAAGTAATCGCGATCGAGGTGATTAATGAGCCGGAGGTTCAGGGTAATTAATCGGTGATACAATACAATACGATGATATTTCCGGTTATTTCGAGGCACGATCTCGTTCCGATTTTATCGTCCGTCCTTGTCCATTCGACAAACCCTGTGCAGCCTCATTCCCCCTGAACTGATAGGTGCATTCGACACACAGATTCGTACACAGAATGGAAAGAGAAGGATGAGTATGATTTCGCATTGAAGTCACGAGAAACGACGACGTCCCGAAAGAGCGCAAATCAATTTAGGCATTGTTATGGCTCTCGTAATTAAATCGGTGGTATGCTGTATACACAAAAACAGACGGGTATGTGTTTGCGCACAAACGTATTCTCATTCGTTAGCTCACGGCTTTGCGAGTTTGACGCCGGTTTATACAAGGGAAAACTAAATGTCCGCGGCCTACCGGAACACCTGTTGTTCATGGTTTTTCGTTTTCACCCTTCCTCCTCTCAGCAGCCCCCTCACTTTCAATCAAATCACCAGTCAACGAGATTGTGCAAAACTCGAGTATTTTCACGGATTTCCAGTTTATTTTCCCACGTCATGTTTTATCCGTTCCCTGATTTTCCGACGGATTTTTTTCGTTTCCAGTTCGAGCCCTGTCGAGAATCAAAATTAATGTCGATCTGTATCAATTGTTTTTTTCTTTGCCTCTAAAAACATTGTAAACCTTCAGGATTGTCATCAACTTCCGTTATTACCATCTGCAAATCCATTGTACACGATTCTATCTGTTTGGGTTTGTTTGGGTTGTTCTTTTTTCTGCTATCAGCTAGATTACGCTGGTGACAAAAGAACGATAAATTCGTTGGTTTTTCGTGAATTATGTCACATTTTCCGAATCGTCCGATTTGTATTTGAGGAGAATAAAAAAAAATGATGCGATTCCAATGTTGTTTTTTTTTTGTCTTTCCTCAAGATTGAAAAACGAAAAATTGCTTGGCTTTTTCTCTGCCCACGAAACTGTCGCGATTCTCGTCAAGCTGGATTCCTTTGATTGCATTAGTTTTGTTTTTTGTTTTTTTTTTTTTTTGCGGATCTAAACTTCGCCCAGACTTACCGATCTTGAGATCAAGTATGGAGAGTGATGGAGTGGGAATGCTCGTGATTGAATGGTCGAACGAAAAAATGGATAGAGAGAAAGAGAGAAGAGAAAATGTGGGAGGCTCAAGAGCCTGCGCCGATACGAGAGATCGAATCAGTCGCCACTCGAACAGCTACGATTCCAACCTATACATATACGCGTTTGTGGCTATGTAAAGAGGAAGCGAGATCAAGAAGAGGGACTTGACTTTTCTGCCTCCTCTACGTCGATTAAACTCTATTGCGAATAGCGCTCAATTAAATCGAGAGAGCCGATCTCTATGCGTTTGGTTTCGCTTGGCCGCTCGTACTCGATCTGCTGAAGTTCCTATTATAGTGTCCTCTGTGTATATGTGCACACCCACGAATACGCATACTCCAATAAAACACGAACAAAATCTGCCTCCACACTCCCTCGTACATTCTCGTGTCCCCTTAACAACTTTTGCCGATATTCTCGAATAAAATGTAATCGAAGAGACGAAACTTTTATAAAACATTTTTATCGGCGAAAGTTAGTGCAAAAAAGACAAATTCGAAAACTCGAGCTTTTTAGGTCTAAAGAAATCGCAAAAATATAAAAATGAAGAAGCAGAACGACTGAGAAAGCTCTGCTCTATTTTTATTTTGATTTAATTTTTTTTTCCGTCATTTTTTATTATTCGGATAGTTGTTTTCGCCATTTAATTTAATTTATATTTAATTGATTTTTCGTCATTTAAGAATTTTGATAAAATTCATCCTTTGAAAATTATTTAACATTGAGTCACGAAGGTAGTTAAAAACTAGGGAAAACCGGTGTTGATCAGAACAGGAAACTTTCCCCTTTCAAGTAATTGCTTGGGCCTTTTTTAAATAATTTCTTTACATTTGTACCATTTTAAGAACAATTATTCAAACCTCGAGCTGTTTGGGTTCAAAGAGAGTACAGGTCTTACGTTTTCATTAGTATTTCATTATTGTTCTGATATTTATTTTTTATTTAATTATTTTATTTTATATTTATTTTATTTTTTATTTTATTATTTCTCCATTTTAATCAAAACCATTTTTGTCTACTTTTCATCAAACTACTTGAATCCAATTTGAATTGTTCATTTTGGTTTCTACAATTTCATGATAATGATCCAACGATTGTTGCATCATTGATGTTTTTTTTTTTGCACGAATTGCAATAAAAAGAAACCAAGCTATTTTGAGTTTCTTCGATCTTTTTGCGATCCCCTCTTATCCGGAATGTACATCGCGACGATTGACCTCGACAGGTTTTTTCCTGCGCAACGAATCTTAATCGTGCCAACCAACGACCAAAGTAAACGCCAAAAAAGGAAAGACCCTTGTGCTTTTCAACACGTTATGAAAAAGTGAATAATCGAAATAAAAAGTGTGCGGATGTGGAAAAAATGTTGCCACCTATACTGAACAATATCAATGGGGGAATTCTCACGTTGTACACGAACTCGAACAACGGAGGGCGAACCCCGACAACGCCACGTGCCACGAGAGGCCGTTATGCCGAGATTGGCGTCAGAAGGTAAAAAAAAATTCTTTGCACGAAAAACCAGTAGCCAGTATCCAGTATAATCGATATTTAGACATTGATTTCTATTCGTACAAAATATTTGGACAGTAGGAGGACTCGAGGCAAAACAATAATATTGTGTTATGGAAAATATTTTAATAAAACAATACGCATAAATCATTTAATTTTATTTACCTCTCAATACAATCTACTTTTATCAATCTCTGAATTTAAAAAAAATGGAGTGTTTGGATGATAGTCGAAAATACATATTTTCGATAAAAATTTCATTTTTCCATGACACTGAAGTTTGCATCGTCGGGATGCAACGAAAATAATCTTTTAGCCATATTAACACTTTTTTTTAAATCTTTTAGCCAAATTTTGGCTAAAAACCTGAAATTTCTTGAAAAATTGTTTTCATAGAAAAATATTTAAAATTTGCGTAATTACAGCTGTACTCTAAGAGCGATTTTACTAAAGATGCGATTTTTCGCATCAGTTGTGGTGGACATAACTCTAGAACGGTTCATCCGGAATCAGAATTTGAAAAGATTTGATGAGTAAATTGCGTTGGCTTGGGTCTGGACAAAGGATTTGTAGAAATTTTTATTGAAATTAAAATTGACGAAAATTTAACTATAAATTCATTGGAAAAAAGATTTCGACAATTTCAACGATATATTTATTTTTCAACTCGCTCAATTTTCTGTTTTTTCTGCTATACATTTTTTCTTTCAACAAATTTGAGAATCTTTCGTTCAGGCTCCAGCTATTATCATCATAAATAAGTGTTCTAAATTTGGTATGAGTCGGATAAATCATTTTTGAAAAACCGTGTCCGCAATGGTATTTTTAAGAAACGTTTTAACTCCGATCTTTATGAAATTTCGTATAAATATTCTTCAGACGTTATACTTATAGAAAATCCGATAAACATTTTTTGACTTTTCAAAGCATCGTGAATGTTGCCCTAGGTCAATGAATGATGCGAAAAATAAGTAAATATTAGCTCGATAAAGGACGTAGAAAAAAAGGGGTCGCAGCGGTGCACGATAAGGCCTGGCAATCAGCAGACACCGTATAAAGAAAACCCTATAGAAACGACCATAGAGAACACCGCAACGCTGCGACGAAGAAGCCCCTTCCGTTTATTCTTCGTCGTTAAGCTGCTTAGCCCTACGAACTTGATCCGCAACCCCTCGTAGGTCTCCGTCGCTTTCCCTCTCATTCGCACTTTCGACCAGTCTGAACTTTTCGTCCTTTTTCCACTTCGAGCTATCTTTATATTACTCTGGATATAGACTCGTACCAACCCGTATCTCGATGATGAGACACTCGTTATTTCTTTTCGTCACTGAAACGAAATGAAGACGAGACGAGAGCAAGAAAAATCGAGGCCAGATTGTGCTAGAGTAAGAATAAAACTTTGGCTGGAAAGTCCCTTTCTTTCACTCTTCGAAGCTATCTCCCCATCGCCATAATTCCGCAGTCGATGAAAATCTCGATAAAATCTCACAATGGATCGCTCAAGACTGAGATTCGTTGAGATATGGACAATTATTGCGATCCCTGAAAATCATTCACGTCCTTAAATTTTGTATCGTTCGAACGCAACGAAATGGTTTTTCAATTCCCTGTTTTCATTTATCGACGAAAATCATATCTTGCGCTGGAAGACGATAAATAAAAACCGTTGAAAGCATTCGCGTGATTTTCAAATCTGTCGAGGGTAATTTTGGAAATGAAAAAAAAAATGGTTTCACATTTACAAGAATTTAGACGATTTTTGAATATCCTTATTTTTATTTAATATCAAATCATATTTACACTGGAAGACGATAAATAAAAACCGTTGAAAACATTCGCGTGATTTACAATTTTCAAATCTATCGAAGGTCATTTCCGAAAAAAAAAAATGGTTGCTCACTTACAAAAATTTAGACGATTTCTGAATATCCTTATTTTTATTCAATATCAAATAATATTTGCACTAGAAAACAATAAATAAAAACCGTTGAAAACGTTCGCGTAATTTTCGATTCTCAAATCTATCGAGGTTAATTTCGGAAATGAAAAAAAAAATCGTTGCATGTTTACAAGAATCTTGACAATTTTATAATATCCATCCAGTTATAACTTAAGTGGCTTTTATTTCACTCCCTGTGTATAATTTCGTTTTACACTTAACGAAGAGCTACCGATAAAAGCAGAGAAAGCCGAGAGAGAGAGAGAGAGAGAGAGAGAGAGAGAGAGAGAGAGAGAGAGGAAGTTTATTTTGGGTGACACAGTATCAGCAGAATTCCATACACAGTCTGGAAAAACCTTAATGAAAGTTCTGTCGTCGATCAAAGCGGAGATCGTTCCGGGTTGGTTGGGACAAAAAGGATCGAGCGAGAGTGAGGGATACACTCTCAAAGGGGGTGCTTTACATCATACTCAAAATGGCACTACGAAGGGTGGATGGGGGCAGGAGTGAGCCCTTGACATTGCACGATTGCTGCTTTGGGGGTTGCACCCGTCAATCTCACCCCTTTGCGTGTCCCCAGCACCCTCCTTCATCTCTTTTGTACCCTGCTAATGCGCTATTACTCCGTAGAACTTTACGAAATACAAGTGTACATAAGAAACGCAGAGTGCATGTGCACAACGCGGACGAAAAGAAATGTGCTCGAAACCTTTGAATATCACGTGAGAAGAGTTTCGCCGGATGTACTTTAAAGAGGAAATAAAAAGAGGAAATATCATTTCTGTGCAGTCCTCTCAAGATGAATCACTGTAGCGAATGAAAAAGCTGTCTCTTTTTCTTTTGAGGAAAAATAAAAGTATGGGTGGGTAGGAAAGTTGAGACATTTAGACACTTGACGAGTCACTCGTCAAGCAATAAGGGGTTGAAAGATTGAGTTACGTATATACAGGGTGGCCGGTCAATAGACGTCATAAAAAAAAATTTAAATCCCGCCTGCCGTGGGGTATCCAAATCACCCCTATGGATGTTCCGCAATTTTTTATAATTTAGGAGTTACCCTATTTTCATTTCGATTTTTTGAGGAATTTCGACATGACAAGTTCTAAAAAATTCTAAAAGAAAAAACAAGAGACTTTTCGGAGTCTTTTTTTTTGCAACTAAATTCTGATGAGTTGCATTTTTATGCATAAAAAAATCAGCTTCGTAACTTTGATGAAAGTTATGAGAATGTTGGTCTAAAATCAAATGTTTACGATCCGTGAATTATGACTTAAATTTTCAACTTTAAATTAAAAATCCAAACTGGTGACATAACGATTTAAGACTCTGAAAAGTCTCTTGCTTTTTCTTTTAGAATTTTTTAAAACTGTTCATATCGAAATTCCTCAAAAAATTGAAAAAAAATCATAACTCCTAAACGATAAAAAATTGCAGACGTCAATTGACCGGCCACCCTGTATATATGTATGTACACAGCAAAGGAAAGAGACGACTTTTATTTGCATTCGCTGTATTCCTTTTACTTAATTAAAAAGAACTCGATTCCTCCGGTTCCTCTTTTTATCTGGTTCTCCTCGGTTTCTTCGCTATGTTCTGCACAAGAAGGGAGACGAGACCACCGAGCTTAACCGCGAGAATAAACTCGCCATGGTTAACCCCTTCCTCGAGTTTGAATTTATTCGAGTGGCTAGTCAGAAACTCTGGTAGAATCGCCAGGAAAGAGTTAAGCCAAGTCTCGGCCAAAAAACGGGGGAAGAATGTAATTTAGCAAAAAAGTAAAGTCTCGTTAAGCTCACAAAGGTCCAACGAGAATTAAAGATTAAACGAGGGGTCGCTTCTGCTATGAGACAAGATTGTCGGGGTGGAACTTGTTTTCGTAACTTTTCACATTAGCTGTATATAAAATAGTCATTACAGACTTTATGGCTATTCAATCGGAGATTAGGATACCCAATGGATCAACAAATAAAAATTATTTCTAATGGTAAATTTAAATAATTTATTGTGATTTAAATTTACCATTAGAAATAATTTTTATTTGTTGACCCACACGATGGAGTTAGAATTCATATATTTATTTATTTATTTATTTCCTTCCTTTCATTATTCGAAAATTCCTTTTGCGTAGATTTGAATGACTTATCTTTGAATGCATCTGAATAAAAAATTATGAAAGCATTGTTGTGGCCAATTTGCCAAAAAAAATCGAGTAATAAAAAAATCATAATTTTCGTTGCGCGTATTTGAAATATATAAAATGAAATTTTTTGTTTTAAATATATAAACAGCAAGCATATGTAAACTACATATAAATTTTCGGTTTTTTCGTTGACTCAAAAAACAGAATACATGTTCAACATTTTCTGTATTGAGAATATCATAGGGATGGAATGAAGATCGTTCAGTCGATTGATATATTGAATATGTAGTTTCAACGCCTTGCATTTTTTACATAAAAAAAATTATATAAAAATATAAAATAAATATTTTTTAATTTTAAATATAATTCAAATAAATATAAACAAGGAATTTTCTGTCTGCTGAAAATACTCTTCTAGTATAATAATAATAAATCCAGCAGGAAAAAAACATTTTTTTTTTCAATTAAAAAAAAACATCTCTAACGCACTGATTCAAGTATTTAAAAACACCTTAATACGTTTCCACTGTTTTCCATGATTTCTCGTCTAATTTTGAAATCCCCGACGTCCTCGAGAGGTCGATGCACGAGGAAGCGACCACGTACGAAACAAGATACTTCACTCTAGGGTCGGTATAACTCACACGAAACATGCAAATACTGGCACAAGCGGCGCAGCCATGTTACAAGATCACCTAGTTCATTATGCAGTGGCGTTCCAACGTTGGAATGCAACGGAAATACATTATTTTTAAATGGCCAATTCCTTTTCACTTCTTTCAACTGCGAAAATTACACAAACATTTTTGCTTACTCTCACAGAAAAATGTACAATTTCCGTTTGGAAAAAAAAGACTTTTGAGGTATTACTGGATGGGCCGAAGGACAAAAAAATAAGTCCAAAATTCTAGTCGTGGATTGCAAGTCTAGATCATGTCGTGTGTGATTAATATTACGTAAAACTAATTTAATAATAAATTAACACTCAGAAATGTTAATTGTTCATTCTCAATAATAATTTAAATCGAATTCGACAATATTGATATGTGCTCGACTGAGATTTTATCAGTGACTGTACATGTATTTCAATCGTCCATCAGAAAAATCTTAATTTTTATATTTTTGTTAATACGTTCGGATCACCTTATTATCATTAATGATTACCCAAAAACTCAATTCGTATTGATTTTTCAAATTATTGCTAATTAATTCATCGTTAAAATAAATCTTTTACTATGTTATTGATACTATTTTATTATTTATTCATTCTCTTTTAAACTTAGCATCATCCATCGTTTGATCCTATATTTTGATTTGATGATATAATACAAAAGTTGCCTTTCCCATAAACGACCGTCTTAATAACGACTAAATTATTGAGTGTAAAATTTCAAAATAATCAATCTATTATTATTTTATTGAGAATTATAATGTCACAAGTTTTTAAAAATGTTGACGATTTTTTTCAAATTCATCCAGAAATACCTTGATACGTTTACGACTGGAAAAAACAAAAAAAGACAAGCAAAAACTAATTACAACCCAAAAATGCAAATTTTCACATCATACCATTCACAGCGAATATACAAATTTATTTATACGCATTTTCATCTCCGAAATGAATTATTTAACAGCCTATCGAAATGATCAGTCAAAACTTCTTTTTCAGTGCCTTTAAATTTCACGACAATTTTCATACGTATGCATATGAATATCTGCGCGTGTATATATAAAGTTAGCACGACTGGGGAAGAAATCAATACAAAAGACCTGCAAAATTCATGAATCCGCAAGATAGGAGAAAAAAAAATCATCCCTTCAGCAGACACCCGCGATTTTTTCCGCCCCTTTTTTTCATCCCTTTTTCGATCGACGAACACGACGGGATTTCCATTGGAAATCAGTCCTTCCCACGTTTGAATTCCCCAACCCACGGATCTCGATATTTCACCGTGATTTTTCGCATATCGTCCTGCTCGAAGAGTGGATGCCACGTATGTATGCGGTGAGCCACGAGAACGCGATCGTAGCCGATACTTCGATGGCAACCCAGCGACAATTCCAGGGAGAATAGAAAATCGATTGCTCGAGTCGAAAGACAGGAAGAGGACAGGAACGAATTACCGGTAGTACTTTCAAAGCTGCTTCACATTTTCTCTTCTTCCGTCGAGCTATAATTCATCGCAGAATCCTCGAAGCAACAATAATAAGTCAGAACGACAATTGGCTGTGGCTTTGCGCTGCAGAAAATTTTCCTTTGTTTCGTCCAGTCCGATCGAAACTCCTCGTGTTTGCGGTCAGTTCTCCAACACTCAATTATTTCGAAACGTGGTCAAAATCGTCTCCGATCGGTCAATCATCCAATCAACATGGTCGTAAAAATTGCAAAGCCAATTAAATCTTTTGGCTCAACGTAGATGGTTGGATACGAAAACTAACGTTAAAAAAGAATTGTTCCTGAACTTGGTATAATCCTGGGAAACAAGGAATTTGAAAAAGCGCTTTATCTTGATAATCAATGGTCTGATTGAAAAATATTTCGATCGAAACATATTGCGAATAATTAAATAAAAAATTTGTAATTTTATCTAAAACCTAGTCTCCTATCTTGCAAAATATAAAGACTATTTCTCAAAGTTACAGCAGGTTAAGGAACGAAATTTTCATTGGGTTTTACCATTCAATTATCTATCTTCACTCGCAAAATTCTATTTGTCCGCGATGAAGATTTGGGTACTCGAAATTTTTACGAAACTATAAGATTTCATCGAGGCTCTTCGAACCTTAACCTCTTCGAAACTTTATTTCTTTTCTTCCTCTCGTTTCTTACCCGATTCTCAACTGTACGGCTACCTTCTGATCAGCCGAGTGTCACGCGGCACTCCAACGGATGCAGCTTGCAGGAAACGACGATTCGGCGAGTTAAGGGGCTCGGCGTGCGCGTTAAGTAAAACGGCCATGAAAGACACGTAAAATTGCTGAGAGACAGCGACAGAGAATCCGCAAGAGAGGAAGAAGGAAGGAGACGTCGAGAGAAAGGCAGACAGGGAAACAAAAAATAAAAACTGGAGTAACAAGAAGCGAAGAGAGGGAGATTGATTAATTGGTTTATTATGCCTTTGTTATTAGACCGTAAAGTAAATTTAAAAAATGTTTTTATACAACAAATGTAACTTAAATTTAAAAAACCTTACAGCAATATATCTTGAATGGAGTTTCATTTCACAGGCACATTTTCAAACAACCATGAAATTCTGAGATTTAGATAACAATCGAACTTAATTTAAGTTAAATTTCAAACTGCAGAACTCAAACTATACAAACGGAAAAATAGTAAAAATAACACTTGAAAATTCCAAAAAATAATAAATATACGAAAACTGCCACAAACCAAGCGAAAAAGTTATAAAAACCAAAAAATGTTAAAATAAGAGTAGTAAATATAAAAAAAATAATGATATACTCGGACACAAAGTGAAAATAAAGATAAAGAATAATACACAATCGTATCGAATAACCAAGAAAATTAACAATGCATTGAAATATAGTTATGAAAATACAGCAAAGGATACAAAAAGAATAAATTTACTTTCATTAAGATAAAGCTCGAAACTGATGATTTAATTTGAATTTATGTAAATTAAGACTAAAAACTAACAATAGGCGAGTTAAAGAAAAAAGGGGGGAGAGGTATCGAGGAGCCAGTTTAGTGAATTTTCAATTCTCAAAGACGAAATTTTATTCGCAAAGAAGGAGCGGAAAGTTTTGTCTAACAGTTAGAAGCTGAAAAGGAAGCAAAGAAAAAAGTTCGAACGAAACAGACCGTGGAGCTGCTCGATGCATGAAGTGTCGCGTGTTGTACCTCTTGAAGGGGGAACCGGTAATCCAAACCCAATTTTTTACTCGTCTCGGCCTTTCCCTTCTCTCTCTCTCTCTCTCTCTCTCTCTCTCTCTCTCTCTCTCTCTCTCTCTTTGTAAAACATGGCAACGAAGCCCAAGCGCAAAAGCCAGTCAGAAGCAACTGAGTACGACCCATCATCGTTCCTGAAACCCAAGAGGACCTCTCTGGCTTCGGTTTCGTCTGAGAGCGAGGAAAGGTAGGGTAGGGTTGGAGGGCCTGCAAAAGCCCTCGGTTGCGTTCTCCAGAGAGAAAAGAGGCGACGAGTTTCGAGCTGAAACGCGCCCCCGAGTAACACGATAGCTCGAACGTCACCGAGTCAAGGGACTGTGTTTGTACTCTAGAGAAGAAGAGTGCACGTATACCAAAAATTACATTTTTTTTCGACACTCGGATACGTAACGTCAGCAGAGAAAAAAATATTGCCCCGTGCCTGTTTCCTCCCACGAATAATGCAATTTTCGTCACGCCGTTGAATGGCGTTGAAATCCACATCGCTGTGACGTTGCTTTGAATCGTTAACATTCGACGGAAATTTATTTTTTTTTCTCACCAAATCCTCTGCGATAAATATCAGCGACGAAAGTTAGACGATCATTATTCGCTTCGTAAATAACAATAATAGTGAGAAATTAACCAGAAAATTCGAAAAAACTAATTTTCGTAGTTTGTTGTCGTGATTCGTCGAAATGGTGTTTGCTGATTTAACGAGTTCGACTGCTGCAAAACTCAAAGTGAAACTTTAGCATTTTAGCATCTGGCGCGTTCTTTTTTTTAACCTACAATAGTCTGTTCTTCGTCTTATTATGACATCTCGTTGCAGTATTGATATTTACGGTTTTTGTAATTCGTTTCGAATAAACGTCCATATTTTCTTATCTATTAATATTATGTGATTTTTCATTTTCTCTAACCAGCATATTTTATACGTTTGTTTTCCGGAGAATGCCGTGACAGAGTGGTAAACCGAAATGTGGTCTCCACAGAAAAAGGCCACTCTGTC
>JAPYZJ010003496.1:0-16205 GCA_030522765.1 Ophioninae sp. B BG-2022a | reverse complement strand
TCGCCCCTTTTTTTTTTTTTTTTTTTTTTTTTTTTTTTTTTTTTTTTGAGGTTTTGGTGTGACTTTGTCTTTAAGCTTGATTTGACGGGACTTGATGAAGGTCACACAAATGTGTGCGTGTGTGTGTGTGTGTGTGTTTTGCTACCGAGGAACGGGACGGGGAAGTGAAAGCTTGCCAAGCGATCTCTAGGAGACTCAGTCGCGGATGTTTTCCTTTTTTTTTTTTTTCGCTCTTTTGGAGTAAGGTCTCTATCGAGGTTTGCGGGAACTACGGGGACGCGCGATTCTTCGAGACTGACTTTACTGTTTTTTTATACTGATTATTTATACCGATTGTTATCGTCAAACTAATTTTTTCGGTATTTTGTATTGATTATATTTATCGGAATGATTTTATTGTTATTTTATATTGATTATATCGATCGGACTGATTTTGTTGTTATTTTGTACTGATTTGTATGTATACTGATTATTTATACCGATTGTTATTGTCAAACTCATTTTTTCCTGATTTTATACTGATTTTATTGTTCTTTTAGTCAAACTGATTTTTCCGTTATTTTATATTAATTATATTTATCGGAATGATTTTATTGTTATTTTATACTGATTTCTGTGTATACTGATTATTTATACCGATTGTAACTGTCGAACTGATTTTTTCGTTATTTCATATTGATTATATCTATCGGACTGATTTCATTTTTATTTTATACTGATTTTACGTATACTGATTATTTATACCGATTGTAATTGTCAAATTCATTTTTTTTGTGATTTTATACTGATTTTATTGTTCTTTTAGTCCGATTATATGAGTATTTTATTCTTGATTGTGTTTTTATCAGATTACAATGACGCGCCAACTTCATTTTTGACGGGCAATCCGTATTGGAAAATTTTGAATACATATCGAATATTACTGAATTTCCGATCCAAGATTTTAACATTATTTTTTCAACGAGTCTTCAAATCTCGATCTGGTGACTGAAAATTTCACGTATTTCACTAAATCTCGATGCAAAAAAAGCGATTATTTTATTAGGTATTTTCAGATTCGCAAATCTTCAAAAAAAATTTTTTATTTTTCAAATTCGTAATAGACGTTGAGTTTCGAAAAACAAATTGGCAGGAACATTTAATTCCATTCTCGTGATGGAAAACAGCTCGAATTCAAAAACCAATGTATTTTTTTTCACACGAAATCGCGAATTTTCATTTTTATTTAAAAAAATGAAAGAAAGAAAAAAAACATTGACGTTTCCGGAAAAACAGTTTTTTACGATTTTCTGAATTTTCGGAACTTTTCTCAACTCTGCTTAACTTTGAAATTCCGGACGAAAAAAAAAACCGTAACGCAAGAATCGTCGAGAAATCGGTAAACGCGGTTAGTCTCGATGACGAAGGTCAAGGTGACCTTCGTCGATGAATTTTGCAACGGGACTCAAAATTTTCGTGCTTCGCTACGTGGCGTGGGTAGAGGTTCGCGGACTTGGAAAAACTAAGCAAGCAAAATTATCTCTCAAATGCTCTCTTTCATTCGTCCAACCCTGGATAGTGAAGGAAATGGGAAAATGGCAACAATAAACGACAACAAAAACGTAAAAAAAAAAACAAGCAAAAAAAAAAAAACAAAAAAAAAGCGTAATAATCGGCGAGTCACGAAAACCGAGTTTTTTCAACGTCCCTTTTTCTCACGAAACGATCTCGACGTCGATTGAAAAAAAAAAAATCTTCGTACGATTTTCTTTTTTGACTTTTTGATTTTTTTTTTTTTTTTTCAATTACACTTACAAAAACCAAAAGGCTGATCGATATTTATGCAAACTCCGAAAACGACAATTTACTCGTCGTTCGATTTCACGTAGCGTTAATTATCACGAAATAAAAAAAAAAAATTTTTTTTTACCGTCAAAACCAAAAAAGCAGAGGATTGAAATCGAGCGATCAAAAAATCTATCCGGAACGTATCGTTTGTACTTTTTCCACAATATTCTTCATACCGGATCTCGAAATATAAAAACGAAACAAAAAAAAAATACAAATATCGAAACAAACCCAAAAAAAAAAAACCAGGAACAATCGAATTTTCGTTAAAAGTGTTTCCAAAATTCAACCGTGTCTCGAATGAACGTTCGACGCGAAATTTCTCACAGAAGTCGAAAGAACGAAACTCGTATTTTTTCGAAAATTAAAATTAATATACAATAAAATTAATAATGTATAGTAAATTTAAATAAAAATTTATTAAAATATATAGTAAAATTAATATAATATGTAATATATTAATATAATTTTATATTTATATAAAATTATATATATATAATTTTATATTAATGTAAAATATACTATTAATTTTACTATATATTTTAATAACTTTTTATTGGTTTTCGATTTTTTAAAAATTGCATTTTTGTTTTTATAACGGAAAAAAAAAAATATATATATATATATATATATATACTTCCGTTATAAAAACAAAAATACATTTTTGAAAGAATCGAAAACGAAAAAGTAAAAAGCAGCAACGCAAAACCCAATGAACGTGAAACGTGAAAATGGAGGATCGACGAGAGACGAGAGAACAGGGTCGTCGAATAAACCAGGAAACAAATGACGAAAGTATAGAAAGAAGAAACGTTCATACAACTGTTGGCAGCTGTGAAGAATTTCATTCGATCGTCGCGGACTCTTGTACAAATATATATATAAATACACGTATATATAAAATATAATATATATATATGTATATATGTATATAAATATATAAATGGTATGTACGTCGACGTCTCTCGACGCTGCGATAACTGCACTCTCCTCTAGGTAACGATTAAACAATTATTGCGTGTATTACCAAAAGAGAGTCGTGATGGAGATAACGCAAGAACGAGAGGAAAAAAAAATCAAAAAAAAAAAAAAAAAGAAAAGGAACAACGAGAAAAATAAATCATTAGAAAACGTGGAGGAAATTTTTTTTTTTTTTTTAGTAATAAGCGTATAAAGTGACGAAGGGTCCCTCCGAGTGTCAAATGTCTCCTACCGCCTACCAAGACCTACCGAGCTACACAACGAGCTTACCATTTCAAACCGTCAAGATTCCGTTCTTTCGCACACATATATATATATTTTTTTCTTTTTCTTCTTCTTCTTCATCTTCCGTTTTTTTTTAATCCGTTTTCATTTTCCAGTCGCATTTTCTTTCACGTTTTTTTTTTTTTGCTTTTTTTTCATCACTGTCTCGCTCGCATCTTAACTAAACACATAGTTTTCGTTTTTTTTCTTTTTTTTTTTCGATTTTTGTACCATTTGTAATATACAATAAGATATAAGATTCTTCGAAGTTTTCAAATCCGTTGTGCAACGAAAATTGACTTTACGAATTTCCTTCGATGGACTCGAGCTAAAAAAAAATTTATCGAAATGTTACTCGTTTCCGGAATTTTCGTAACACGAATTTACAAAAAGTTATTCGAAATTACGATAACGAGGGATTTAAAGTGAATTTCTCGTTGCATCCCCGAACGGAAACTTCGATCTTTACTGTTTAACGTATCAAATATTGTAGATTACATATCGTATATCGTGAGATCAAAGATCGTAAATCTCGTTAAATGTATATTCGTTTCTTTGAAATTCGAAATATTCGTATTTCGGACATACATATAAAAATATATATATGTTACGTTCAGACATATGTTCAGTCTTTGGACAACATCCAGATAAATGGCTAGGTTGTTGCTGTTTGTAATGGTGCTCGCACTACCGGTTTTTTTACAGATATATATGTGTACATATATATCGATAATAATGATAACAATAATAATAATAATAATAACAACAATAATAATAAATAATAAGGTAATAAGAATAATGATAATAACGATAATCGTAACGATGATGTCAAACAATGATAATGACAATGAAGAAAAAAAAAAAGTTACGGAACGAAAGAGGTAACGATGATTTTTCGAACTCTAGTCTCGCTAAGGAGACGCCATCACTCACCTTGCTGCTCCTGATTCAGCTCCGTTGTGCTGCCGTGTGACGGACCTGGTAAACCGCCTTCCATTCCGCTCCCTAACGATCGGAAAAATAAAAAGTCAATATCGATGATGAAAAGAAAAGTGGGGATTTTGCAATGTTTCGGTGTATGGTTGAGCGAAACAGCTTTGTGTCTTTTCACCTGCGTAGGTTGGTGGATAACTCGGCAGAACTTCCATCCCACCGTCGAGACTCAAAAAGCCACCGGGCAAAGCGTTGACCTCTTGCTTCGGCGAACATTCCTCGTCACTTCCGTACTCGGGTAATTCTACTTTTGGCTGAAATCACGTCGGAAGGATTATTGAATTTATTTTTTTTTTGAATTTTTTATTTTTGTGGTTTTTTTTTTTGAATTTTTTATTTTTGTAGAATTTTTTTGAATTCTTTATTTTTGTAGTATTTTTTTTGAATTTTTTATTTTTGTAGTATTTTTTTTGAATTTTTTATTTTTGTAGAATTTTTTTGAATTTTTTATTTTTGTAGTATTTTTTTGAATTTTCTTTATTTTTTTTTGTAGTATTTTATTTTTTTATTGCATTTATTTTTTTTTTTAATTTATTTCTCAATTTTTGTAAATTAAATATTTTCGAAAGTTTCAAATCAAAATGAATTTTATCGAGATCCATTGTAAATCAATAGTTGTGACCCAAACTCGTACATTTTTTACAGCAGGATTAAAACGAAGTTAAAGTACCACGAGATATATGAATGCGAAAAAGATTGTTGAAATTTGATCGAGATGTCGAAGATGAAACTTTTTAACTTTAAGAGCACGACGAACATCGACATAACCTCACTAATTTTCAAAATCCGTTTTGTCAACGTCAATTAAGTTTACGACGAAAAATCGAGCTCCAGTCTTTGTAGAATTCATAGAGACAGAAACAGATGCTTGAATTTTACTATGAAAATGTTTCGTCCTTGAGAAATTGCGATTTTTAAATTTCGTCTATCTTTCTCGAACTCGTTTGTCACGTGGTACGTCTTCGACGTGTTCTTAAAAATAAGACAACCAACCCCTGCACCCATCAATTCTATAGACCTTGATGGTCACTTTGGAACATAAAACGTCAATATTTTCGAAAAAACTGCATTCGAAAATGTACAAGTTTCCCTCTAGACGATACTGTTAAATAATTTTAAGTGATAAAAATTTCCGAGAAATATTTCGATCTCGTGATTCCGAAATTTGACATTACCAAATTTCGTGGTGATTCGACTTTGAAATAAAAGTTCTAAAGATTCGAACAGAGGAATTCGAAAAAGTGTCGTTATTTAGCTTTTGGTAGAATTGTACCTCAACGATATCGAGATCTTTGTAACAATCGAGCTGAACTTGCGGCTCGATCGTGAGCGGACGATTTCGCGTTGTACCGGTCGGGGCAACGGTTGGTGCAGCCGGTACTGGACTAGAGTTTATCGGTGAATCGCTTCTTTTGCAGAGCCTCTTTAGGGGCGGAGGACTCGTTGCTGGTGTAGGAGTCTTGCTACGTTCGTCGTCGAAGCTCGGTGAGATCAGACCACGTCCGTTCGAGGTATGTACGTTGTTCGTCTTCGAGTGCTGCGAAACGTTAATTTCACTCGTTGATAAAGAGCCGAAGAATATTCAGTTGTTCGTTGATCGCAGAATTTTTCATCGACTGGAAAATACGACGAAGAGTTCGAACTCACCTTCTCGGCGTTGTGCTGATTATTCTGGGAATCCGTAAGACCTCGTATCTGAAGGGATTCGGCGGTACGCAGAAAGGTCGGTAACTCGGCCTGCGAGATGTTCACCTCGCCCGCGTACATGAACTCCAACAGGGACTGCAAATGCTCGAATTCCACATCCCGCATGAATATTATGGGATGCTTGCAGGGATTCGTCTGTAATATATCAATGACGATCAATTAGGATCTATCGTCGATGAGATTCATCGCAGAAACAACCTGCGAGATCCTAAACCGAGCGAAGCAAAAGCGAAGATGAAAATAACGGAGAGAGCGAGAAGAAGCAGAAACACTGAAAGTATTTCTGTCGTAAAATCCACCCCAACGTTTTTTAGGTTTTTCGCAGCAAATCTTGATCAACGAAATCCAAAAGAATTGTCGATTCAATAAAGCTAATTCCAAACAACATGGAGGTTTGCATCGGCGACGCTCTTGAAGATCAACGATAAAATTTGAATTTATCGAATAACCCGCTGTCCACAAATTTTGTTTCGGACGCCGGTGTTTTCGAAATTTTCGATTCGAAACGCATTCTGTGTAAAAATGATTGCGACCGAGTGCAAATTAATAGAATTCCCATAGAGTACCAGCTAGAGGCTTCGAAGCGTCTGACGATACAGCCTGGAGGAGCGAACTACTTTCCGGTGTTATTCCCAAAATTGCCGTCTCTAAGAATTTTTCATGGACAATTGTCTAGCCCGAACGCAGCCAATGGAGTATTTCCTGCGCTAAGCTTCCGTGATGTATCGAAAAGCAGACGAAAATCCTAGCCCTGCGATAGTCCAAGAAAGATCATCATTCTCGTCGAACCGACAAAAATGTACGCGAGCTTCGAAAGATCGAAACGCGTGACTCATGTAGTCGGCAAGGTCGCAAAGGCGTGTTCGAAAAACACATAGTCGCGATGACGATCT
This sequence comes from Ophioninae sp. B BG-2022a, assembly GCA_030522765.1. Classification (NCBI taxonomy): domain Eukaryota; kingdom Metazoa; phylum Arthropoda; class Insecta; order Hymenoptera; family Ichneumonidae; species Ophioninae sp. B BG-2022a. The sequence continues at coordinate 9,540 of JAPYZJ010003496.1, read as the reverse complement.
ATGCGCACTGGTATCCACGTCGAAACGAGCGTACACATACGTGCCGCTCAAACATAAACTGGATTTGTCTATAAAAAGCATACGTCGTCTGCTCACTGGGCGCAGCGTTATGTAATCGTTTAATGGCTATGGTGGCTTCCGACGACGAGAGAACGAAAAGATATGTTCCGCGCGTCAGTTTAACGGCGAACATGACTTTTTTCTCCGCCATCTTCAACTTTTATCATTTACAGCCCAACTGCACGGGCTCTTTGAGACGGCGAGATATCGGAAGCGTGGATATTAGAAAAATGCGCTCGACGGCACGTTTGCCTACTCGTGAACAATTGTTCGACGAGTGAAGATACGTCAGACCTAATTTATGGGAAACCGAGTAAACGGTAGAAATAACATAAGACTTAAAACTGATAGAATTTCTTTCGACAAGGTCGAGACAGGTGATAATGTTCCCAGCATCAAGCACGGCGCTCGTCAAAACTCGCGAGCAAGAATCCCTCGTAAACTCCAGGATCAGCGGTGACGACGAACCTAGTAATTCCTGAAATGACTCGAGGATTCCGAAGCATTCGGAAAAGTTTCGACATTGAGAAATCAGCATTGGCCCTGACACTCAAAAATGTTTCCACCTGCCTCCAAATTTATTCCCGTTCGCTTTAATACCGAGCAGGCCCAAACAAACTCGCGCATGCGTTCAAGCGAACAAGTGCACAAATCGTGAATCTCGAGACCCAAAAAAAAAAAAAAGGAGGGCCGTGGCGAAAATAAAAGCGGCTTTCAAAGACTCTTGCCACAAAAACGGAGTGTCAAAAAAAAAAAAAACGAGAGTGAGACGGAGATAGAATATCCTGCGCGATATCGCGGCTCCATTTTTTCTGTTTCCCGAAAAATCCCGAGAGGCGCTTCCCGATTATGACGAAACGAATGAAAAAGGGGTTCGAAGAGAGCGTTCATAGAGTAAATGTGCGATGGAAGGTAGAACGGTAGGAGAAAAGTGAATATACAGAGCGAAGCGCTGGCGACGGATACGCGAAGAGAAGCGGGCATTGGACGAGGATGAGGAGGAGGGGGGGGGTGGGGGGGGGGGGGGGGGGGGGGGGGGGGGGGGGGGGGAGACGGCGCGAACGTCTCGGCTGACAGAGGGGCGCGGAGGGGATCTGAAGAGTTAAAAAAAAACGGCAAAGTTTTTCTAACCTTGAACAACTCCTTGAAGTACGGGCTGCATGCCGAAAGTACGACCTTGTGCGCCTGCAGACGTCTGCCGTCGCAGGCGAACGTGACGTCGACGAAATCTTCGTCATCCCTCAAAGCCTCGAATTGGCTGGTTATGTTTGCCTGAAAGTTGTTCCAACGCAAGCAGAACTGTTGCTGCTGGCTATCCGTCATTACTATCCCCGTATTTTGTGTGTTTGTCGTATCTTCTTGTTCCTTTTTGTTCGTTCGGTCTTCTTTGTTTCCCTGTTTCCCTTTTTTTCCTTTTTTATCTTCCTCTACACCTCGAAAAGCGAAGCACTCGCGGGGGCAGCGGCGGCAGCACTCGCGTAACGTGCGCCCGACCAGAAGTACACACCGACGAGCGCGCGCACATACGCGTCACCCACACACACACACGCACGCGCGGCGCGCACACACGTCCCGCGCGTTATCGTCGTTCTCTTGACACCGCCACGCTTGTTTAACTTTCGATTACGAATTTTCACGGAAACAATAATTGTTCAACTAAAAAATAAAAGAAGAGAGAAACAAAGGATCTCCTTCGAACGTTCTTTTATTTCGATGTCTCTTTTGTCTGCCGAATTTTCCCGTTTTTCCTCCCGATTCAATCCGAAATTTTGGTCGTTATCCGCCTGTCGGGAGATTTCAGGCTTGCATGTGTGCCGCCAGAGCTTTTATCCGACAACTCACCGTTCTCTCTCTCTCTCTCCCTCGTTTTCTTGGTTTTCGTAATGGTGGTGACTATCGGACTAGTTGGGTAAAGAATATATATATATATATATATAGTTCAATTACCTTCAGTATACCTGATATAATAATTTTGCACACGATCGTACGGGATGACGAAAATGTGAATTCCCCTCCCCCCCGATTAGCCCCGCGTAATCACTCACCTCGGCAACCCCTCTTCTTATCGCTTTCTCACACGTATATGCATATGCGCGTGTACATGTGCATGGATTTTTCGGTGTTTCAATTTTCACGAGACCACGGCCCAGCATTAATAAAAAATAAAAATGAGGGATTTTTTTTTTTCGAACGGCAATTTTTGTAAAATTTTAGATAAATAATGAAGATTTAATGACGACGACACCCCCGCACTATCGCGATCTTATGAATTTCTTTCGTCACACACCGTAGAACACACACACGCGCGTTTATACATGTGTGCATATATCGACTGTACGATATCGTGCACGTACATACGTACGCACACGGCGCACCACCGTTTTTTTTCTTCCCTTTTTCCCGCCCGCCCCGCGCACACGTTAGCCGGGGGAATTATTGACGAGGGAGAGAGAGAGAACGAAGAGTGTATGAGAGAGAAAAAAAACCTTGTACCGAACTAACGTATCACCCTCGTCGCGAGACTTCTTATCGTTTTATTCACGCTGCCGTCGCCCATTATGTGTTCTCGCGTATAACCACGACGTTAGGATTGTTTTTTCTCGAGACTTTCCGTTCTTTAATTTGGATTATAAAATGGTTAAAATGTAAAAAGTGAATCGATGACTGAAGAGGAAACGTACGATATAAATAATGACAATCGATAAACAGGAGGGACAGCGTGAGGAAAAAAAAATTCCTAGACGCGATTATGACGAGAGAGGCCGTTGCGAGCAAACTGCTCCCCCCCGATCACAGTTTTTTCCTTTTCTCGCGCTCACGCGGCGTACTTTTTTCTTCATCTTTTTTCACCTTTTACTCTTGATATTAATAGGAAATTATTCGCGTTCGCGTTACCGAGGGATACAGGTTACGTCGGTTAGAGTGTCGCTTAAATTTATGAATTTTTATGGATTTTTATCTTTATTTAGTTTTATTTTAGACGCAATTTTGCCGCGGCGAAAAAAGAACGCGTGAGTGTTCTTCGCGGACTGAGTAGGCGCGCCATCTCTGGCCGCGACAACGCCGGCGCAGACGCGAAGCTCAACTACCAACTGGCAAAAAAAAAATTCCACGTCGCGCCAAATCTCAATTTTCGTACGGAGACTTCGAAATTGAAAAAAAAAGAAATCACAAACGCTTGAACATAGTTTTAACGCTTGGCAAGTCATTTACTTAATTTCCGGTAAGTCTCGATCAACGACGTCACAATATTCAATTCAATTTTACGTTATAACCCTCGTTTCTCTTCGATCAGTGTCATTTGAAAAATGAGCTTTCCGACGTTGTGAAAAAAACGTGTCTTTGTCACATAACCTCTTCGTTGAGCTTCGATTCTCCATTCAGAATAAATTATTCCGCCGCGATTTTTCGTTTTCGAAAATATCGCGATTGAAACAGTGGCGAGTCGTGCGCGTGTCTAAAGTCCCGGAGTCGTTCGTGTCACGGCGTCGCATTGCACTCGTCTGCTGCGGCGGTGTCCTCCGGAGACTCTCGACGTGTGCACGACTCGGAGTGACCCCCCGGCTCTCGATCGCGCCGTCAATTCTCCCACGAAGGAAAACAGCCTCGCTCGACAAAAATTAGCAAATATCGCTCGGATAATTTTTTCGCGATATTTCGGTCGTCGATCACGATGGAACGATGATATTTTATCTCTGAATTTTTTCGTTGCACTTCGGGCAACGATACATTCCTCTCCGAGGCTCTTTCGCGGTGTGCGTGAAAGAATTACATGCGGCTGTTGAGATATATACGTGTAAGCGACAAAAAAAAAAGGTGTTCGACGTTTGATATTCGCGACGGCAGAGGGTGCTCGAGTCGATCGACTCGCGGGTAAAATGGCAGTGTAGTGACGTGAGGGACGGACGACTCGAAGGACAAAACAAATACGAAATTTTATCGTAAAAACTTTTTCTTTTTTCAAATAAAGCGACGATCGTTCAGAATGCTGGCGAAAACGAAATCATCGGTGAGTTCTCGAAGTGACATTAGCTCTTAAAGGAATCGTCTCGATTCTTCGGGGGGGAACGTTTCGAACGAAAAATCGAAACGAAGGACTCGGCAAAATCAATGTCCCATGCTCGCTGCATTAACGATTTCCTCCTTGATATTTTCTCCGTCTTTTCAATCGTTTCCACTGACTCCCGGACTTTTAACCCGTTTCCTAGAAACTATGCTGCTCTCGCGCTTGTGCATTTTAACGTTGAAAAAAAAGAACGCTCAATCGATATCCTGTTCGAATACCTCCGATCTATTTTTTTCGTCACGCTTTCCTAGTCGAATGACAACGCTTTTTCATTGCGAAAATAGTTAAAATTCCAACGGACATTTTCATTCAAAGTGCATCGTTCAAAGTAACTTAGACGAAATGAAAACTTTTGGATCGTAAAAATATCCAAAATGGTAACTTTCATCAAAAAAGTGAGAAATGAATGAAATTTCGTTGGAAAAGTAAATTGAATCGCTGCAGTAGAAATTTTGAGTAAAAACTTTCGCGTAAGGTGAAATTTGTGTTTTTGGACTTTTGAAATTTCGATCGTGTTATTGTGGATTTGTTTAAATTCACGATTATTTGATATTTTAGGTTAGAATGCCATTGGCAAATTTGGCCTTTCGCGCTGTTCCGAGAGCAAAAATCTCTAAAAATGTTTTGTTCCGTATACCGGATGATAGCCGGAGGATCAAACCTCCCGTTATCTCGCTTATCGGGAAATCAGTACTGGAGAATAGATTTAGGAATCGTGGTCGTCGATAGCGGTAACCGTGACGCACCGATCGCCGTTCCATGGTTAATTCTTCTTTACTGCTTTTCGCTCGTCTAAGGAATACACCGACTAGTTTTTTCTGGTGTTTTTTCCGTTCCGTATCGTTCACCCTTTGCGAATATTCTTCATGACGTTTGTCCTTGAAAATCGTCAAGCCTTCCCCATGAATGCAAGAAGCAACTAAATTGTTATTAGATACCGTCACGACTGATAAAAATTCAACGCGCAAATTTCTGTGAGTTTTACGACAGATTTGACGAAAAGAAGAAAGTTATCGTCATCTAAATAATACAGTTGACGAACATAATTTCGTACGAATTTTCAATAAAGCTAGCACTTTTTTATATCACTCAAAGTGCAAAACGAATTTTTATTTAAAACGATAATTCCTTCGATTTTAATTATTTTATTTTTCTAACGATAATAGCGCGAAAACCATTGAGTCTTTAGAGTCCAACTTTTACAGATTCATTACAGACCAAAATGAGAATCGGAACTTTTAAAACCACAATGCTGATTTCTACATTCCTGAAACGTGCGAAAAGTTCTCATTTATTTTCTCTATCAAGTTTCATTTTTATACAAAAACTGTATGAGGAAATTTCATTTGTGTATCTTCATGAACGATCTTGAAATATTAATAAGTTTTAGTTTTACAAAATTGATTGTAAAACTTGAGGTATAAATTTCCGTGTTCTGATGCAACTTAAAACGATGTTTTGCAATTCGCTTGTACAATGTTGGATTCTCGATAAAAAAAAGATGGTCTATTCAGTGATCATTTCCATTTCGTAAATTGTATTTTTTGGAACATTGCGGGATATTTGCACTTAACGTTAGTATTTGAGCTTCGGAATGACGAATAGTTTAAGAACGTTCGTATGAAGCTTCGGCTTGACGGAACGTTCGTATCGAGCTTCGGCTTGACGGAACGTTCGTATCGAGCTTCGGCTTGACGGAACGTTCGTATCAAGCTCCGGTCTTTAACGGTAAAGAGAACGTAGCCGAGCAACACTTGCCTTTATCGCTATTGTATTTTCCGGAGTAAAAAACATGCTCTAATTAATGTGTTTTCTATTTTTCAGCAAATACCGGGCTTCCTCCATTGGTGATCTCAGTGGTTTCCCTCGTGGAAACCAGGACCTCGATAATACCCAATCGTGAGTTTTTTCGCCTTACTATTACAACAGAAGTATTTGTCTTTACGAAAAGATGCTCATCATCGCTGCTGGATGATAAAAGCATCGATTACGCAGATGGATGTTGAACGGAGTATACAGTCGCGAAAATAATTGTTTTCGCAGCTGTCCTTGAACAAAGTCTGGTTTTCATTTCGTGGTGCGAGCGAACGACTCGGATAGAAATGAATGAATGGCAATTTGCGAGAACGTTTGTAAAGAAAATTATCTTGTTTAATCGCGATGATCCAATTATCGTCGCGAATATCCTAAAAATGGATTTTCCCTCGAATCGTTTCATCGAAAAAACCAAAACGATGCTTTGATTTTCGTTTCGTAAGAATTAACTCGACGGAAGCTGTTTGTAAAAAACTTTTCCATCGGTTCTTACGAGTAAGCTCTGAAACAAACGTCCTCTTTATTCGGAACTTTCGCTGAATTTAGAAACCTGCTGATCTTTCGATTGAATAAATTATCCATCAGCGAGGAAACGACGAACAGTCGAAAATCTTCATCGGCGAGACTGAAAAGTCTTCGAAACTGCAACTGAACCGTACCGAATTCATACCTGGCCATCGCACAAATTTTTTCGACGAAAAAAACTTGAACAAATATATTCGCGTTCCAGACAATTGCAACGTACTGTGCCTCGTTGGTACACTTCGCAGCGTTCTTACCAACTTCAACGAAGACGTCTCTATCGCCCGGTCTATATTATCAAGCGAATCTGTTTCGCTTACGCAAAATCTTGGAACGGCGCGAGAAATTTCCTTTCGCTATCATCGAGATCGCGCGACGTCGAAATTCTCATCGTTGGAACGCTACGAAAATTCATAGTATCCTTCAGAATCGTTATCAGAAACGGAATCGATGCAAAAACATTTTTCGTGATGACTGGAACGAAGAAGTGAAGGTCGAATTTTCGTAAGACTCGAACGATGCAAACTTTGACCTTGATTTGACCTTGATTTGACCTTGATTTTCCACTTCCTTTATTTTTCGTTAGAGAAACCTACAAAAAGCAAATTTCTGCAAGAAAACAACGCAAATCAACTTCCCCTTTTATCTCTCCGAAATTGAAATAATCTTTTTCGTTTTTTCGGAGTTTTCGAAGTGACGAGTCTGGAAAGTGATAACACAGAAAAAATCGTCCAAGAGTTCTCTCTCTCTTTTTCTCTTTCTCTCCCTCTCCCCTCCTTTTTTGCCATCGCAATAAATTTCCGATAAATAGTTATAAAGAACTCCATGGACGAGCAGCAATTTTCAAAAAATCGTAAAAAAAGGGTAACCTTTAAAAGTACACCCGAACTTTACCTTAAGCCCTTTTCGAAAGATCCTTCGCTCGTAGACCCTTCGTCGATGTGGAAAGATCGATCCCTCTGACGAATAAGTCAAATGAACTTTTGGAAAAGTCTCTTGGATGCAGCTCCGTTATTTTTCTTTCTATTGCAGCCAAGAGAACGATGACGTCAGTCCGTATTAGTCGGCGATGACGTCACGCCGTCCGCGAAACGAGCTGAGAAATAGTAGGGAAATTAGTACGTGAGGGGAAACATTCTTAGAGAAAAAAAAACGAATTAAAGTTTAAACAATTTTTTTTTGTTTGCTTTTTTTATTTTGGCTACGGTTCGTGGTGGAAAATTTTCACTTTTTTTGTTCTTTTGCGATATTTTTGTTTGGGTTTGTTTGGGTTTGTTTGGATCTCATTTTGGATCGCGTTAAATTTGCATTTTTCGAAATAATTTCTTCGTCGTTCTGAGCAAGCCTTGTCCGAATTTTCATTTTGAACGGACTGAAGGGTTTTTTTGAATTTCCATTGAAAAACTTCAAAAATTAATATCTCGAAAACTATGACGCTGCCGCAAAAAATTTTTTATGGGATATCTTGTAATATTGCAAGGATGGATGAATTTGTCGATTTTTTACAATAATTTTTCGATTGAATTTTGATTAATGTTTTTTGTTTTATTTGTCTTCAATTTTCTTCCAATTTTTTATTTCGTCGATTTTAAATCGACTGTCGTTTTTAAATTTGCTGGTTTATTTTTTTCAAATTCTTCTTTTTATATACTAAAATATATAAAGTAAAGTTACTATTTATAAAAGTAATTTCACTTGACTAATTTTTGTGTACACCAAATTTCAGATCGAAATTCGGTTTTTGATAATCGAAATTGACATTTTCCCTCTCTCTCATTTTGGATCGCGTTAAATTTGCATTTTTCGAAATAATTTCTTCGTCGTCATTTCCGATGAGGAAGAGATACCCAAAGGACATTCGTTCACCGTGGCAGGGTAGTTTCTCAAGTTGTATGAAATTGCGCAATCTCCGAGCCCACGTGCTGTTGCTTTTCTCTTCCGAAGTCTCCTCCTTCTCGAGCTGTTCGATAGTTCGCTCGACCCACTTTGCCGGACGATTCTTACCGGCTCTCGAGCGAAGCCCCACCGAAATTACTTCGAGCCAAAAAAACCATCCTCGAGCGTTAATTGAACGTGTCTCGGTGATGTGCGTCGGAGATGTCAAAAAATCGAGACTCGAGAAAGGAGAAAAGACACTTGACTTTTTCTTGGCCCAAGATCGACTTCCGTCGAATACTTTTAGCGTGGATTATCCTTTTATGTGTCGAGACATCCCGAAAAAACATGCTTGCTGTTTTATTCATTTATTTAATAATTTTATTTAATTTTTAATTTTAATTTTTTAACTCAATTTAATTTAATTTAATTTAATTTAATTTTTTATTTTTATTTTTTAATTTAATTTAATTAAATTTTTTATATTTTTTTAAATTAATTTTAATTTAATTTTTTATTAAATTTAATTTTATATAATTTATGAAATTTTTTATCGCAACGATCCGTTTTTATAATTATGAATTTTTTAACTGGATTTTTTAACTCAATGCTTTTATTTCAATTTCCAATTTTTATTTTGTATTCGAATATCTCATTTGGCAATTCTAATTCAATTTTTTTCACTCAATTTCCGATTGTTATTTTTTAAACAAATTTCTCATTTGAATATTCTACCTAAATTTTTTAATTGAATTTCCAATTTTTATATTTTTCTCAAATTTCTTACTTAAATATTCCAAGTTAATTTTTTAGTTTTATATCACCCAAAGAAAAAAAATTCAGAACAACATAAAATCATTTTCGTCGCGATTTAATTATTCGAGTTCACTTTTTCCAATTGTTACCTTTCGTTTCGTCGAATATTTAATGAGCCTTTTTATCAGTCGATTAAATTATTATTATTAATTAACAACAATGATAATTTACTAAATTTATTCTTTCCACTTATAAAAATAATAATAATTCAAAAACAATAAAAATACTTTAAAAAATTTAAAAAACTCCTTTCATCTCATTATATCGTTTTTTTTTTTTTCAGAATATGCTTTTTTTGGGTGGGAGGAGAGAGAGGGAGATTCGAGTTTTCGATAGATCTCTTTCTCTCACCAATGGCCTCGAAGCTTCCTTCTTTTCTTTCTTTT
>JAPYZJ010003495.1:0-18859 GCA_030522765.1 Ophioninae sp. B BG-2022a | reverse complement strand
CCGCGTCCATGCCCGCACCACCGAGCCCAGCATACTCGCCCCACCCCTTTTACGATGCCCCTTAATTTCCGTGCTTTTTCGCTGATCCGGCAACCCTCTATCCAAAAGTAACAAAAAAAAACAACAACATTCAAAAGTTATTCGTAAAAGTGAACGATAGCTTCGCTCAGCGTCGTCATCGTCGTCGTCGAAGCCGCTGCTGCTTCGTTATGCTAAATTTCAAGCGTTACTAGTGGACACGGAAAACACACGACTGAGTGCCGAACGCCAGGTGAGAGAATTTTTGACCGAGTTACAATAGAAGAGAACAAATTATCAGGGCTTTTGCGACTTTGTTCTGTGTTTTTGTTTTTATCGCTTTCGTTCTTTCTGTCCATCCAACTACCGAGTTAATTCGTCATCGTTGAAAGAAAAATCGATCTCTTGGTCGTAACTGAAATTTATGCTGCAGGGTGATTTAGGAATTTGTTTCGATGTATTAACCATGAATTTTGGGTGTCCATATATGTTTGTATTTGTGTATGAATATTTCCTCGTATTTATATAGAATTATGTATGTCTACATGTTTGGGTTATATGGGATCCAAATATGTGTATATATATGTATATAATATGTATATAATATGTATATAATATGTATATGTGTGTGTGTATCACATGAAGAATTCGATTCTTCTGCACACCGGATCACACCGGATCACGCTCCCAATTATTGGCATAATCGTCCGCGGCACAGAAATCTTGCGACGTTGTCTCTCCCCTTCTATTATTCTTTGCTCTTCGATTCCCCCGTATCGTGCGTCTCTCCGGGTTTTTTTCTGGGCTATCGTGCGAGACGCTTGATGTTCCACGGTACTCCGGAATGAAAAGGTTAAAAAAACCAACTCGTAGAAGCAACGTTAGCTATTCGCCTGGGCGAATTACGAATGACCGGTGCCAACGGTTTTCCTACGAGACGTCGTTCAAGCGTGTACGCAAATACTGGAGTATTAGAGACGCGGTTAATACTAGTATGCATATAAATGTCTCATAAGCGATATCGTGGTCGGAATACATATGGGATTGGATAATAAATTCTATTCACGATTCATTCTTACTATCATCAATCTCACGTTCCTCGCGACGTTGGATGCCTCCTTTCGATCCGTTCGTAATTAGAGTCAGAGAACTCGTTTTCTGTCGGTCAAGAACGTTTCGATAAGTATGTACTCTTAGCCTGATAAATCCTGATTTTCTTTTTACTATTTGCCGCTACTTCGTTTTAATAAGAAAAAAAAAAAAAATTCCCACTCGGGGCAACGAAGTCATGTTATTTTCCAATAATTTTTGTGTTTCGGTTTGTTTGGGTTCGTTTGGGTTGTAATGTAATTTTCGAAAAAAATTTTTGTTTTCTTCCGCTCGCTTCGCGCACGTTGAAGATTCAGGATGTACGCGCTACCCATGAGAGCGGCTTGTCCCGGTGACAACACCGGAGAACCCGACGAGGGTACGCATCATCATCAGGATGTGCCGAGGCCCATAACCCAAGATTGCAGTTCCTTCGACATCGTCAGAGCTACGCAGGTAACACCCAAATGTCTCGATCAAATTTCAATAACGATTTTTCGTATCTTCATAAATTCTGTTCCATTTATCTAAAAAATAGCATTTTATTTAGCGCTTGGACAAAAATATGGTTTTGTGACGATTCTTGATTCTTGCAGTACGGAGCATTGGACCGAGTAACAGAATTGGTCGAAGCGGGTGCGGACGTCAACCAACCCGATTCGGAAACAGTAACTTTGCTGCATTGGGCAGCGATAAACAACAGAAAGGAGATCGTGAAGTATTTGATAGCGAAGGGGGCAATAGTGGACGCAATAGGTGGTGACTTGGCGTCGACGCCGCTTCATTGGGCTACGAGGTATGGTCTCGTCTACGAACTATCATCCAACCGAGTCTTATCTCATTCTTATCTTACACATATTAAATACGAGATTGCAATTGGAATTTCCGTTTCAATAACGATAAAATCTATGTTTTGGAAATTTTCAAATAATTGGAAACTTGTTATGGAAAATTCTAGAAAAATTCAAACGAAACAAAGTGTCGAATGAACTCTGATATTGGGATTTCAGGCAAGGTCATCTGTCGACCTTTACGATACTGATGAGAGCCGGCGCCGATCCAACGCTTCGAGATTCCGAAGGTTTTTCCTGCATTCATTTGGCTGCTCAATTCGGTCATACGGGGATCGTCGCTTATCTGGTCGCGAAGGGTGTCAACCCAAACACTCCTGATCGAAGCGCGATGACGCCTCTAATGTGGAGCGCTTATAAAGCGAACAGGTGAGAACTTGATCGATGAAGCTCTCGGCGCGTAAATTCCTCGGTTCTTTCGAGGTATCATCAAACGTTCGAGACTAGTCCAAACTTTTATTGTCCCTTTAGTCTGGATCCGACTCGTTTGTTGCTGAAACTCGGAGCGTCGCATTCTCTGACGGATAATCTTCATGGCAACACCGCTCTTCATTGGGCAATCATTGCTAAGAACAACACGGCTATTGCGACCCTCGTTCATTCGGGCGCTTTGCTCGATGTACCCAATTTTCAGAACGAGACTCCGATGACCCTTTTAGGACCTCATATCGGCGCTGCATGGCTCGGACACAAAGTCAGCCAGGAAATCAGAGAGAAACAAGGACGAACGAAAGCGTGGTGTAGAGATAAGGTAAAGATTCGTTTGGGTTCCGTTTGGGTTCGGTTTGGATAATTTGATTGTTGGTGTAGAGATTGGGATTAAAAATACATTGTTTGGGTTTGTTTGAGGTCTACTATGTTTGATCGGATCGTTTTTTAGTACGTTTGGGTTTGTTTGGGTTTGTTTGGGTACGACAATGTTTTCTCGGTTTTTTTTTCTTCCAAGTTGTTTGGACTTGTTTCAAAAATGCAAAAGTAAATAACCGTTCGCTTCCTTTTCAGAGAATACGATGGTACTGCATGGTCAGTACACCGTTCATAGTGTTTTACGTAATCGGGATTATATTCCAAAGCGGACTGGATTATTTGATTAAACTAGGTGCCTTTCTGACCCTCTACATCGCCGTCTACCTTGCGAAAAACATCCTATTCGACGAGAGGCTTTTTCATATACTACCAATGTCGATTTACCTGGCGACCAAGGTGAGTCTTTCGAAGTATTTCACTGAACCTTCACGGGTCGTCGTAATCTTCGAATTTTTTAATATTCCAATATTTTGAATTTTTGAAACTCCCAAGATTTCGAACTTTGAAAAAATCGACTTTTTGAAAATCCCAAGATTACGAATTTTGACAAATCGAATTTTCGAAAAACCCAATATTTCGAATTTTGAAAACTCCCGATATTAGGAATTTTTTGAAGTCCAAGATACAATTCAGGCTCCTAAAAAATCATGTAAAACGAAACTCCATGACGTTGGGTGGTTCAATCGATTCGTGATCATTTCCCCGAGATAACGAAACGATAAACCGATATCAAAGAATTCGAGAATCTAATCGATAAATATTTTTCGCGATAATACTGGTCGTTGATAAAAGCCAACGTGCTTTTTTCCGATAATCTCGTTTCGTTGTTTCTCACGATTCGTTTTATAATCCGAAAGAATAATTGTTAATTGGATAATAATTTGACAATGATCGAAAACGAGAAATTGAAGGAGGAGGATAAAGCAGGAGAAGATGTGGGGGCGTGTCATGAATATTTGGCAATGTTAATTACAGATGTGGATATATATCACGTGGATATTTTGGTTAGGCATACACGCGGCCTGGTATCTCTGGCTCGTGTTAGTCGCCGGCTCGGTACCCTTCTGGATATGTTTCTTGAAATCGTGGCGAGGCGATCCCGGTGTTATATCCGCGACGCACGAGGAAAAACTCAACGTAAGTTTCGGGCTCGCGTCCATCCAGAATTTCGAAACGAACGATCCATTTTTTTCGACAAATCGAATTCAAAATCATTTATTTTAATCCATTTTTAAAACTAGCCCAAACAAACTGAAACAGACTGAAACAAAAATATTTAATTATCTGGAAAGCTATGGTGAACAAAAATCTTTATAGAAGTGATTTTTAAATACTGAAAGGAAGATTTGGTCTGAAATGGGAATTCTGAATTTTAAGAATTCTAAATTTCATTAATTTATTCATGAATTCAACATTTTATCAATTAATTAATTTTTCTATCGAGTTCCTATTATTTCTATAATTATTTAAAAAATCCGGATATTTGTAATATTTATGTTTAATCGATTTCTCCTCAGACAATAATAGAATTAGCCGAAGCCGGTGGTTTCGAGCCTCAATGGTTTTGCACGAGTTGTCTCGTAAGAAGGCCGATACGATCGAAGCACTGTTCAACCTGCGATCGTTGCGTCGCTCGTTTCGATCATCACTGTCCATGGATAAACAATTGTATCGGTAGGTCATTCAAATAAACTTTTCGGCAAATACAAAGAAAAATGTAATTGAAAATTTAAAAAAATTGTATATATTTCTCAGGTTCCCACAATCACAAATATTTCTTGGGCTTTCTGGTCTCACTGCTCGGACTGTGCATCGTGGTGTTATCGGCGAGTGTGCAGTACTGGCAATTCGAATGTTGGACGAATTTGACGAACGGTTACACGGCGGATAGTTATTTGGTGTCGGCAGCTACTTGCGACCCTTGGGTGATGTGGGTAACCGTCAACACGGCGCTTCACTCTCTCTGGGTCGGATGTCTTTTGGCCTGCCACACTTACCAGGTACCTTTCGTTGGATCTTTTTGGAAATCGGACCCAAACAAGCTCGAAGAAAGGAATGCAAACCCAAACAAACCCAAACAGGCTTAAACGAAGTAAAGCTAACCCAAACAAGGTTAAACGAAGTAAAGTTAACCCAAACAGGCTTAAACGAAGTAAAGCTAACCCAAACAAGCTTAAACGAAGCAAAGCTAACCCAAACAAGCTTAAACGAAGTAAAGCTAACCCAAACAAGCTTAAAGAGAACAAAACGAGCCCAAGTAAACCCAAACAAACCCAAACAAGCTTAAAAAACAAAACGAACCCAAACAAGCTCATACGAGCCCAAGTAAACCCAAACAAACCTAAACGAAGCAAAGAAAAGCCAAAAAATCCCAAACGAACCCAAACAAGTCCATACGAGTCCAAATAAACCCAAACAAACCCAAACGATCCAAAGTAAGACCAAACGATCCCAAAATCAACTCACCCGAACCCAAACAAACCCAAACAAGCTTAAAGAGAACAAAACGAACCCAAACAAGCTTTAAAAAAACAAAACAAATCCAAACAAACCTAAACGAAGCAAAGTAAAGCCAAACAATCCCAAACGAACCCAAACAAGTCCATACGTGTACAAATAAACCCAAACAAACCCAAACGCTCCTAAAATCAAGTCACCCGAACCCAAACAAACCCAAACGAAGCCCATGCTTATGCTTTTTCTGTTTACCTCGCAGATAATGGTACTTGGAATGACGACGAACGAGCGTTTGAACGCTCGACGTTACGAGCACTTCAAGCAAGGGAATCCCTTCCATCGCGGGGCCCTACAGAATCTCGCGGACTTTTGCAACTTCAGTTTTTGCGGTGTCAAAGCAAAGCCCAGCTCGGACTGGCTTCACAGTTTCGACATCAAGGAGAGCGTCGAGAAACTCCCTCTCCTCACCGCCAAAGACAACTTTCAATACGTCTAAGAGATTTGACTCTTGATCGCCGTTTCATTCAAACGATTCGAAGTAGCCGAAAGACGCTGAAAAACATCATATCACTAATGATCGGTGACGGTTTGGGGGAAGCTCATCGTAAAAGACAACCGGAAGCATGGATTTACCATACCGGAAGTGAAAACCTGGAAAATTGGTTTTAATCTTCAAACGTTAAATCCATTAGAAAAAAAAAACGACTTTTCGATACGTTGACCCCCCGAACAAACGCCCTCTCGCGTTTTCCCTTCGATTTAATACTCGACGATCCGTTTATTTCGTCCCGAAGAGACTGGTACTTAGTTTCAGGATTCAGGATCGAAACTAACTTAAATTATCGTCCGCGTACTTTATCAACGTCTCTCTCTCTATCTATCTATCTCTATTTATCTCCTTTTTTTCACACGCCAGAAAAAAAAAGCGAGAACGATCGTTCGTTTCGTGTTTTTAAAATCGCGATATTTAATTTTATTTGTACATAAGCAATTATCCATTCGATTCGAGTCGATGATCATCTCTTTTTTTTTTTCTTTCTCTCTCGTCTCAAAATACGCACACGATGTCCGAGAAACAAATGTGATATGCACTCGTTGACAAAAAAAAAACAGAAATCGGAATTCTCCGATTATCGCGAATTCGATTATCGATACTCGTTCGATTTTCAATTGATTTTCGTGCAATCCCAATAATTAACTTTTTTCCAATACTTTCGATAGGTTGGAAGCTCAACTTTACTTTCTTTTTTTTTTTTAATTTTTTATTTATTTCCTCTTTTCTTCGTTTTTTGGGCGAAGCCACTGTGATCCTCCGATACTCTTGAAACCCAGAGTTAAGTTATCGGTCTCTCACCAAACATTCCAACAGTCTCTGATCTTTTTTTCTCTCGTTTTTTTTTTTTTTTACTTTTTTATGTTCTATCGTAAATATTCGTAATCGACGAAAAAATTTCATTCGTTTTTCCTCATTATCGCCAGTCGTCGAAACGATCGTGACGCGTCGCACAAAATTTCGAGGTTTGAAGAAATTGAAAGAAAGAAAAAAAAAACGACAGAAAAAAAATCAACAAAAAGAAACGACGATGATGAAATCGAGGTTGTAAATTACAAACTCCTTAGCAATACCGGAAGTCTACCTTTTTATTCGTTTCTTTTTTCCCCTATTTGTATATCGATCTACTTTGTAAGTAAAAGAAAAAAACGATGTGTCATCATTGCGTGTCTTTTTATATAATATAAGAATGGGCGATATGTTACATGACCGCAGCTTCCGTAAAAAAAAAACAAAAACGAAAAAAAAAAAACAAGAAATAGCCAATAGCGAACGATCTCTGTCTCTCTCTATCAATGTTTCGTACTTTTAACATCGACATTCCCTTGCGAAAAGGGAAAAAAGCGTAATTGAAAAAAAACACACACAAAATAAAAAAGAAAGAAAGAAAAAATGAAATAAAAGACAGACAACGTCGATACTGACTGTTACTATATAAATATTACTGATCGCGAATCAAACGCTGCTATAGATGGTTCGAGATTTAAACATTTTTTTATTTTCGAAATATTAATATTTTTATTATTATTATTTTTTGTTTTTCAATTTTCGATTTCGAAGTTTCGAGATTGTTTTTTTTTTGTAAATCGAGCGAAACGAAATCTCGAACCGCCAGCAACATAGTACTAGAGACTTCTTTCGAATTGGAAATCGCAAGCGTTTTTTTCTCCATTTTCTAGTCCTATATATATATATTTATAAATAATATATATATATATAAACACACATACATGTTCACTCGAATTCGTGCTACCGATAAAACGTAATTTTCGTTAAAGCCTGAAACTCCCCGGTCTGAACTAGTTTCGAGTCGGACAGACCCAATTAACCCAAATAACCTAATTTCAAACAAATCCAAACTGGTATTGGCTGGGGGAATCGGGTTTTAACGGACATCGAGTTTCGACTGTACAAACGTGTACACGAGTGTACCGGGTGATTCGCGATTTCCCAGGGTTGCGAGAATTTTCTTCTTCGCGTTTTGAACGATTTTACGTTTCAAAATTACTCAAAAGTTACTTCAAAACTTCTTTAAAATTACTTAAAAACTTCTTTAAAATTACTTTAAAATTACGTTAAAAGAAATTAACCCAATTGGATCATAGTGTCTTCCGCGAATCTTCGGAAAACGACAGTTTTCGAGATCAGACTTTGACCTGATCTTACTAATTCTCGAAATCCTTTTTTTTATCGACGATTAAACTTTGAAAAAAAAATAGAAAAAAAAACCTCGTATTTGAGAATCACCCTGTACACGAAAAATCCCCAAAAAGTAATTATACAGGGTGTCCGTTTCGAATCGATCCGGTTCGCATCGAAACCTCTTCGAGAAATCGTAAAAACTGCATTTCGGACGCGATTCCAATAATCACTTCCGGTGCTTGTTGATTGCTTTTTAAAATTTTTTTTTATTTTGCAAGACTGCGTATGTGACGAGGGTCGATTATTTTCGGGACACCCCGTATAATAATGACACGCGTAATCACGCTATTTCTTATCGGCACGATAAACCCAAATCGGCTGACGACCGGAGATAATCGCGTCAATTATATTTATATACACGACAAGAAAAAAGATCGATTATGAGCGAAGAACGAGGTGGGGCGGGGGGGGGGGGTGTGGAAAACTCCAAAATCGAGAGCTGAGAGACAAACAAAATATCGATATTTTAATAAGACATCGTTCTTAATCCGTACACGATAATCCACGTTGTTGTTGTTGTTGGTTTTACGTTTTTAAAACCTTTTTATTTTTTTACTTTTTATTTCTAATTTTTTTATTCTATTTTTTATTCCCTTTATTTGAACTAGAAAACAAGAAGAAAAAAACGGTCGTAGGAAGTGACGTAACTAAGCCCGCGGTACAAAACAGCCTGTAATGAAGATTTTTTTTTTTTTTTACTTATCGTGATAAATAGCCGCCTGAAAATCCTCTCACGAGGCCACTGAACGAGCATTTTGTTTTAGCGTAAGAATAGTGGCGTCTTCTTCAAAATGTCATATAAATATATATATATTTGTATATATATATATATATATATAAATGACATAGAAGTTTACCTCGTTGCCCGCAATGAAACGCAATTTAGATGATAATCGCAGAAATCGTAGAACTTTAATCTTCCGTGTTACAAAAGTTTCGACGTCGAAAAAAAAAAACAAAAAAAAAATTGAAGAAATAAATAAATAAATGAAACAGCCGAGGAAATGAGAAACCGGAAGAAGAAAGTGAAAGCAGCACGCGTAGTCGTCCTTACTTCACTTTAAGATTCGTCGTTGTACATTGCGCTAGAAAAAGAAAGAAAAACAAAGAAGAAAATAAATTTTACCCTCGAACGAGAGATTGAGCGTCGAGTGGTACGATCGTGAGCGGTATTGTAAAAAAACAAACGGAACTGAATAAACAAGATACTCGAATTCTTCGTGTAAATCAGAACGAACGGATTCGTCGTTTTTTTTTCCTTTTTTTTCATCTTTTATAATTTTGATTATAAAATAAGATAACTAATTCTTATTTTATGATTTTATATAGATGTGAAGTTATAAGAGAATCGTAAAGTTTTTATTTAGTTTATTATGATTATCAAAATATACTCAAAATTAATCATTAATAATAATCGTATTATATAATAAAATAAATATTACATCATATTTACAATTCTATATATATATATATATATATAAAATGCTAATAATCAAATTAATAATTTTATATAAATAAAATTGTTTATCGAAGTATTATGTAATTATGCAATAATATTATAATTTTATGTATATAATATAAAAAAGTAATTAAAAAATGCAAATGATAAAAAATTCGTGGCGATCGCTGCGCGCCAGACGTGAGAACGCCGAAACATTGGAAACACGTTGAATTTGTTTTCTCAACTTCTGTCAGTCACTGACGGAAGATGCTGTTCGACTCCTGATTATCGTTGATTTATTCTCAGTTTTAATAGGTTTTTTCGCGATACGTGAAGATACGCTTTATTTTTTTAATTATTTATAGAAGCACGGATATACACCGATTTTTATTCGATCGTCATGATCGCAGAGGAGAACGAACTTCCGTGCTCCGAAACGACAGACCCCTCGAATGTGACTTCTCTCGCCACCGACGCTTGCTCGATCATCAATTCTTCCGAGCCCCCGAATCTTCCGACGAGGCAATGCGCCGATACAAGTATTTTCAAATTTCAACCCATTTCGATATGGGAAATAAAAAATTATTTAAAAAATACTGCGAAAATGAAATTAATGATTTTTCGATTTTTTTAAATTAATTATTGCTCAATTAGATATAAAAATAATTTTAATAATTATTTTTATTTTAATAATTTTTATAACCTTTTAATAATTATTGTTGAATTAAATATAACAATAAATAAATCTAAAAACAAAATTAGTATTCGAACTTTTTTCAAGTTTCAATTCCGCAATTCAAAAAATGATTTTTTTTCAAATTGAATAATTGATAAGTAATGAAATTCGTGAAATTGTCGGCAAGAAAAAATGATAAAATTGCAATAGCCAAAACGGAAATGAAATTGGTCGCATCTTCGGCAGCTCGAGGCGGTCCGGTAACGAACTCTGGTCAGCCAACCCCGGCGAGCCACCAACCACAAAGGGGACCGCATCAAATAACGTCAAACTTTGAACCGGCCGGGCAGTGTCTTTGTCACACGTACAGAGTGTGAGTATCGGACGTACAAAAAAGAAAAAAAAAGAAGAACAGGACAAAAATTAAGGGGAGAAAAATAAATGATGGAAATTTCGAAAATTAATTTCGATCCAAGTTTTTTTTTGTATTTACAGGTTGAACGGAAAATGGCCGAAGAAGGAGTACGCTCGTCGTAAGGAAAAAGTGTACGAGGTCAAAATGAAGAAAAATCATTATCGTCATTACTCGAAGGTTCGTTAGCCTCGAAATTTCGTAAAATCGAAAAAATTGAAAAATAAATAGAAAAAATAATAAAAAATGTATTATTAATAAATAAATAAATCAATCAATCAATTGATTAATAAGAAATGAATAAAATTGGAAAAAAATAATAAAAAATAAAAATAAATCAAAAAATAATAATTTTTTAAATTTCAAAACAAAATCGAAAAACGTCAATTACGCGGGGATCGCAGCCGAAGCCTGAAGATTCCGGGCAACCGGAAGGCATACCGCGAAAGTCGAAACCGGAAGTGGAGACGATCGAGGAACCGAGAAAAAACATCGAGGGGAAACGCGAGCTCGAGGAAATATCGGAGAGGATCGACATTTATTATTTCGACCATGGAAACTCGGCGTTGGTATACATTGATGCGATTCGCCTATTTTTGGCAAGCAAACCCATGATTTCGTTTTCGAAATCGTGGGTTTGTTTGCCGTGTTAAAAAAAACCCCAAAAATTCATTTTTTACGAACAAAAAAAAACCCAAAAATTCATTTTTTATGAACGGAAAAAAAACCCAAAAAAATCGATTTTTTCAAAATTTCGAAGTAAAATCTTTTTTTGAAAATCCCGAATCGGAATTTCAAACGCAGATATTATCGGACGACCGATTCCCCGCCGATTCTCGCGACGGACAGATGTGCCGAAAAAACGGACTGCGCGGCGACGAGATTTTGGGCCGAAATATTCGGCACGGTTCACATCGGAGTAGCTTTCGTGGTTGCTTTTATTCTCCAATTCTTGAGATTCCTGCTGTACAGTATAGCCCGCCCGTTGATAGTCGGGAGTCTTCAATTGTTGGCCGATTACTTCGTCAAGCCGTTGCTCTCGATAACGTTCAACGCTCTCGTCCAGCCTGTCCTGATACTCTTCTACAACGTCGCGACTTCAATCCGCGATCTTTGCGAGCCGATCGCCGAAGCCCTCGGATTTTTCCTCCGCGAAATCGCCGCGATCCTTCGAGCTTTCAGGCTCGTCGAGATCAACCGATTCGAAAATCGAGCCTCGGCTTGCGGCTGAGATCCCTCACCTCTCCGATAAACGTAATCCCAATGCCTTTTTTTTCCAATTTAACTTTTAATATTTCATTCAAAAATTTTTTTTTATAGTTTTTAAATTATAAAATTATAAATTTTTGATAAATTTTAAATAAAAAAATTGTCAAAATTCAGTACCATGAATTTTATATAAACATTTTATTGGAAAATTTGTTCTTTTTTAATTTAAATAGAAAAATCATAAAAATTCAGTACAATGAATTTTATTTAAACATTTTATTCGAAAATTTGTTCTTTTTCAATTTAAATAGTAAATTGTAAAAATTCAGTACGATTAATTCAATTTAAACATTTTATTCAAAAATTTGTTTTTTTTTTTATTTTAAATAGTAAATTGTAAAAATTGAGTCCAAATTAAATTTCTTTGACAGACAATTATTAAAAGAAATCCACTTATTCTTCAAAACAATCGTTAGATAAAGATAGAAATAAATTTTCTGTTTTATCACTATTTTGGATTATTCTTTCAAATTATTTTTTATCTATTTTAAAAAATCATTATTAAAAGAATCGTTTTTTTTTAATTTGATTGTTATCTGATTAGCGGAAGCGTCGCAGCCTCCGAATTTCCGACTAACAAGAGTAGCCATTCGGAATCTTTCGACGCGAAGATACCGGACGAAAGAAAAATTCCGGGTTTGGGTTCGTCGATCGAAAAAGTCGTTTGGATCATCGAACAAGCTTTTTATTAACACCAGGTATATATTTGGTTTTATTTTAACTTTACAATATCGTTATTGTTTCGTTCTCTCGTTTTTTGCCTTGCTATTTTTACTCTCCAATTTTTTTTTTTTCATTTTATCCTTCCTTCTTTCTTCTTCTTTTTTTACAGACCAAACGATTTTCTCTTGCAGCGACTAACGTTCGTCAATAATAAACGATAATTCAATCTCCCATATCTCTCTCTCTCTCTCTCTCGCTCGCTCGCATATCTCTTATCACCATTTAATAAATTATTTACAATCTCACAAACAACAAACGGAGGATCCTAATTACAATCATGTAAGTTGTTCACACACTTCGCTATGTACAGGTACTACTTCGTTTTTCTCGCTTTTTTTTATTCCTTCATTTTTCTCGATTTTTTTTCCCCTTCATTTTTCTCGATTTTTTTCCCTTCATTTTTCTCGTTTTTTTTTCTTCATTTTTTTCCTTCTTTTCTCTTCCCCCTCCCCTCCCCTCTCCCGAAACCAATTAGCCATTTTTCGATTTTTTCATTCTTTTTTTTCACTCATTTCTTTTTTTTTCTTTTTTTTTTTTTGGACACGTCACGCCCTCGATCGCCCGTACGTGCTACTTGGAAAAATAAAATAATAATTCAACAAACCAGACCTAGTCTTGTCAGCTAGTCTCAGGAACTGCAACCTCTGATTTATGCCGCGTCACCTAAGTCTCGCACTCTCTCTCTCTCACTCTCGCTTTTTTTTATTATTTTTTTCTTGATTTCTTTCTTTTTTCTTGATTTCTTGATTTTTCTTGATTTCTTGATTTTTTCTTGATTTCTTGATTTTTTTCTTGATTTCTTCTTTCTTTTTTTGCTTTTTTTTACTATCTCTCTCTCTTTCTCTATGCCGCCATCTTTCTCTTCCTCTAAGTGCTCGTCGTTGGCGGGGTTTCCTGAACGGCTGGGGTTTGCGAGGGCGCGGATGCTGCGTCACCTGAAAATCATCAGTAATGACAATTATAACGAAAACTCGAAAAATTCATTAACGGGACAGACCAATATACAAAATTTTTCGAAACTATAATTCAATTGAATTCGGAAATATTTTCGAAACGAAATTGCCGAAAAATAAAAAAATTATTGATAAAGGGAAAAATTAAAAACAAGAAAAAACGTTCGGTTAATTATTAGAAAATATTTGTTTTTTTTTTAATATAAAAAACGAGCTATTTTCAAAATTTCCTTTTCTTATAATTTCTGAAAATAAAATGATTTTTATTGAAATTTCAATTATTATTCGAAATAACCTTTTCGTGTTGTTTCGATTGATTTTTTTTATTTTTCGAATTATTAAAAAATGGCTTTTCTTTGGTAAAATTTTTCGGGCAAATAACCTAAGAGAGCGGCTTCCAAGTCGCCGAGGATTTCCGTTTCCTTGGGATCGATGAGGTTGAAGCGTTGATTAAGGAGCGTGAGGTGGGCGAAGACACAATTGAGGTGAGCGTGAAGCCCCAATAGTGCCACCTCTCTGAAGTGGCAGTGGTAAATATGTGCCACTACGTGGTACAGTAGCCGCAGGATCTTACGCACTATCGATTCGAACGAGCTCGGGAACTCGTTTGCTGAGGGCCAATCAACGAGGACCACAGTTAGATTACAACAATTACGTTATTACTAAAAAACTGTATCGCTAATACAATATATACATATATTTGTACCACGTATTTGTCGTTCAATTATTTAGGATCAAATTTCATTTATTTCAATTCAATTATTTATTTAATTATTTTTGTTAAATTATGTATTCGAATTCAATTAAATAATACAATTATTTTTTCAATTCTATCATTTATTCAAATATGTATTCCAATTCAATTAATTAATACAATTAGTTTTTTTTTCATTTCAATTTTTTATTCAATTACGTATTTCAATTCAATTAATTAATACAATGATTTTTTAAATTAAATTATTTATTCAATTACGTATTCAAGTTCAATTAATTCATACAATTATTTTTTCAATTCTATAATTTATTCAATTATTTATTCCAATTCAATTAATTTATACAATTATTTTTTTCAATTAAATTATTTATTCAATTACGTATTTAAATTCAATTAATTAATACAATTATTTTTTCAATTCAATTATTTATTCAATTACGTATTCAAGTTCAATTAATTCATACAATTATTTTTTTCAATTCTATCATTTGTTCAATTATTGATTTATTCATTGAGAGAAACGAAAGGGTTGTTACTCCACTCACCGTACTTTGTAGGAAATATAGTTTCGTCGCTGACGGTGCGCTGCGTAAATGTCATGACGTAGTCTATGTACTGTGGCGCGGCCACTCTCGTTTTCTTTCCCTTCTCGTCGAACCACAAATACGTTCTGCGACCCAACCCCCGGACGAAGCGAGAATAAAAAAAAAAAAAAGAAAACGAAAACGAAAGAAGAGAAACGTTCGATGAGTAATTTCGACACGAGGAAAGCGAAGAATGGAAAATTAATACGACGATATTGACCTATTATGTAAAACAATTTTTTTTATTAAAAAAAAATATAAAATCCTCGATTTTCGAACGAGCATTAAAAAAAAAAAGAAAAACCAATTTAAAAAGAAAACAAGCTTTTAAAAAGTAAAAAAAAATTAAAGAGAAAACAAGGATTAAAAAAGAAAAAAAAAGAAAATTAATTCTCGATCTCCAATCGAGCATACGATTTTTTTTTAATTAAAAAAAAACAATTGTATTGAGAAAAAAAAGCGAAATAATGGAAAAACGTGAATGAAGAGTCAAGTACCTTAAGCCAGGACCCGTCATATCCGGACATCCCGTCGAGGTACAAAACTCCGAAATAGTGCCGTAGAATAGATTAATGTGATCGAAGAGTGCGAGGGTGTGGGAGGCCAGCCACTCGTTGTAGTCTAGGCCCGGTGGTAGATCGACGAGCATTCTCAGATCGAGCTCAGGCAGCTGTCTTTCGAGCGCGGCCTCCTCGAGATACAATTTTGGGTCTTCGGTTGTCCCGGCATCCTTTTCCTTTCGTCGGGCTTTTCTGCAATTATACCCGACCCAAACAAACCCAAACAAATTTATATACATACACATATATAAATTTTCATACGACTATTATTCCTTCTCCTCAATTCTATTATTATTCGATTATTTTTCTCATTTTATTTATTATTTTTATTTTTTTTATTATTTTATAATTATTTTATATAATTATATATATTATATAATAGTATTTTATTATATAATAATTATAATTATATAAAATAATATAATTATTTATATAATTATTATAATTATTTTACGACCAAACCCAAACCGATTTTATCGATGTCCTTGAACTAGATTTTTAGCCCTCCCCCCCCTCCATTCTCCCGCCGCTCCGTTTTACGTCCCGAAGCTTTTCAACTCCAACCTCGGTTTGATTTGCCCCAAGCAACAGAAACTACGATAAAACGGGGAGGGGAGGGGGGATGATAACCCACAACCGTCACCACCGCCCAACCATCACCGAGGCCTCTTTTTCCCTACCGAGCGAGCGCGCAAACATCAAATTCCGCTAATTAAAAAAAAAAGCCGAGAAACGAAAAAGAGGAAAGAAACGAGGCTGCAAATTCTATTGGAGCGTGATAAGCCAGCAGCTGACAAACAAGGGTTTCGATTCATCCCCATTTGTAGCGAGTTAAAATATTTTTTTTTTTTTTTTTGAAGAAATGAGTCCTTGGTAAAAAAAAGTCAATTTTGATATTCGATTATTTAATAAATTCATGGGTAAAAAAATGAGTAGAGTTTGCAAACGGTTGGAAAGACGCGATGAAAAAATGTTAAGGATTTAAAGAAATTAATAAGTGAAGAAGGAAGGAATAAACCAAAATTTTCGATGAAAAATAAATATTTAAAAAAAAACGATCGGAATAACGTGTAAGAAAAAGAAAACAAATTATGAAAAATAGAGAGAAAAAAAATTATGAAAAATAAAGAAAAATATATTGTGAAAAATAAAGAAAAATATATTGTGAAAAATAAAGAAAAATATATTCTGAAAAATAAAGAAAAATATATTATGAAAAATAAAGAAAAAAAAAATTATGAAAAATAAAGTGAAAAAAAAAAGAAAAGCAACCGAAAGATTCGAGAGTGCGAAGCATCCTCGTAGACGGCGTGTACGAGTACGGTACAGAGCCTTGAATGAATATTGTCGCACAACCGCAAATACTCGTCTACGTGAAAGAGTGTATGGTGTGTGAGAGAGAGAGAGAGAGGGAGAGTCGTGTGGCATAATCGAAGTGCGGCTGGCTCGTGTCTGCTAAACGATTATTCTCTCTCTCTCTCTCTCTCTCTCTCTCTCTCTCTCCCTATATATATATATATATATATATATATATATATATATATATATATATATATATGGAGCTGTCAACCCTAGCGGTTTCAATTTATTTTCCCCTTTTTTCTTTCCTGCCTATTTGCCGGTCATAACTGGACAAAAATAATCCACGTTTAGGCGAGTAGCTCAAAGAGAGAAAGAGAGAGAGAGAGAGAAAAACGCGTGGCGGATCGACGATTAAAAATTTCCAGTCGACGAGGTCCGTCGTAAATGAAGCGTAAAAAAAGCCGAGTGAATCCGTTCGTATCGTAAAAGAGGTCGCGGCCCTTATCTTTCTTACAATTTATTTTAAATAGAAACAAAAAATCCATTTTCGTTCTCGATCCATTTTATTTCGCGAATAAGCGTTTCTCGTTTCTTTCAAAACCATTTTAAATTCCCTTATTTTCGTTTTTCACGCTTTAATCTCGAGCCGGTTATCGGTAAGCTTCCGGTCGCGGTGAAACTTCCGGTCACCGCGTGCGCACGCGCGACCGTCATTTCTCGCGGTTTTTTTTTCTTTCTTTTTTTTTGAATATTTTTTTAATTCATTTTTCTTCAAAGGTTCTCCTATTTTATTGAAAACATTCATAAATAAATAATGATAATAATAATAATAATAGATAAAGAAATATAAATAATAATAATAAATAGATCATAAATAAATAAGTCGAGCAACCAACAAAAAAATGAAAAAAAAAAGGAAATAGAGAAAGGAAAAGATCGAGAGGGGGAGGGGGAAGCAAAGGAGGCAAAAATAGGGAATGGGTTAATGGAGAGTCTCCATGTTGGGCGCCCACGCGCTATGTACATCGAGGCAATAATCGAGTATATAGTAATAATTCCATCGTTATTACGAAACATGTTAGTTCGGGCGAAACACGTCGAGTGACGCACTTCCGGCTAGACGCAAACGTTCGACGACGTATACCGAGTCGACGAATATTAGCAGGGCGGAAATAACGAAAAAAAATAATTAATTATCAATTACTAATTTATATATATACATAAATTAGTAATTAATAATTAATTAGTAATACATTTAGTATATAAGTAAATATATATATATATGTAGGTATTAACTAATATTTAATTATTTAGAAAATCATTTAATATTTTATTCGTATTGATTAAAGTATTATTGAATCGTTTTAATTATTAGTAAATTACTGTTACCTACTAATGACTAATTTTTATTAGTCAATTAATTAATTAAAAAATCGTACATTATTGAAAAAATACAGTAAAAAAATAAATAAATAAATACCGAGTCTAACCGTCCTCCTCCCCCTATAACACGACACGATTATAATTTGAATATCACGTATCTTTATTTCCGGCTGTCGTTATAAATCACAAATAAATTATGTTCTCCATTGGCTCCGTTCAACGAATTACGGTAGGCAGCGAGCCAACAATTGTCGGAATCGTGCCCCGTGCGTTCCGAGATTTCAAATCGAATTGAAATTTATTTTTCGATTAATCATTCCGTATCAATGGCAGAGAAAATAACAACAATAATCCACTTAACAATCCAAACGAATAATGATCATTTCGCGGGTCCTGAACGCGATTTATCGACGAGCGATTAAATTTGATAATAATAATAATAATAATAAATAATAATAATAATGAGAAATATCCAACTGATTATCGGGCAACGATAAATTTCAGAATGAAACGATGAATGAACGGGGAGACGGGGGAGATTTTTTTATTTTTGTTTTATTACGTTTGGGATAATTGAATCTCTCGGCAAATTGAAATAAAATTGGAGAAACGTCGAAACTGGACGTTTCGATTGGTAAAGATAAATTATTATGATTTTTCAAATTTCCACTTGGTACCGGAAGGTGATCGTTCGATTATTGAACACGATTGAAACGGT
The DNA here is from genome assembly GCA_030522765.1 of Ophioninae sp. B BG-2022a. NCBI lineage: Eukaryota > Metazoa > Arthropoda > Insecta > Hymenoptera > Ichneumonidae > Ophioninae sp. B BG-2022a. Next base: position 146 of record JAPYZJ010003495.1, on the reverse strand, counting down.
TACATAATTGCTTTGAAACAAATTTTCACTCCCCCCCGCCCCCCGGTTGGCCATTCAGTGAAACTTCAAAGAGAGAAATTGGTTTTTAAGGTGCGCAGGCTAAATTCCCCGTGCACGCGACGATAAATATGTACACGTACGAAAAA
>JAPYZJ010003494.1:0-23940 GCA_030522765.1 Ophioninae sp. B BG-2022a | reverse complement strand
CTAGGTTTTTCTTAAATGCCCATAATTTTCAAACTGCATGAGATAGCTTTTTTCTGATTTTTCTGATTCTTCTGATTTAAGAAAAACCTAGAAATTTGGTCGAGCTGTAACCATTTATCGGTTATTGTGGTTAATTTTTATTATTTTTGTTCATTTAAACTTTGGAACCATAACCCTAAATGACATTTCTAGAACCACAGTCAGAAATAAATTCATAGTTTACCAAATAGTCTTAATTCTAGAAAACTTGTGGCAATTGTGTCATTATTTTTTACTGTGGCTCTAGAAATGTTATTTAGAGTTACGGTTCCAAAGTTTAAATGAACAAAAATAATAAAAAATAACCACAATAACCGAAAAATGGTTACAGTTTGACCAAATTTCTAGGTTTTTCTTAAATGCCCATAATTTTCAAACTGCATGGAAAAGATTTTTTTCTAATTTTTCTCATGATGGTTACAATCAATCCTGTTACTCCGTTTCGGCTTGACGTTGAGTTCTGGAACACCCTGTACAGTTATACATGTAGCAGTCTTCGGTCTTTTCAGCTGAGGGACAATCCGTAAACCAGCGTCTTACATCGGTAGAGCTGGGTATCGAATCGTAAAACAATTCTAGAAACCGAAGAAGACATTGAACTACCCCAACTGTAGAATCGAAATTAGGCCATTTTCCAGTAGCATGTGCGATGAAGACGACGATTCCCTGGGTACTCGGTTCTCTCAGTCTATACGAGGGCCATCTCGAGCCCAAGAATTCTCGCAGTTCGTCGCGAGTCGTAAGGAACAATTTAGGGGCGTCCGGGAATTGCGGGTGAAAATTGCCGGCGGTATAGTTGGCGAAGAAAGCTCAGATGGTTGTGCGCGGTTGGGTTAATTTGTGAGAGTCTCCCGGTGCGCTACTTCTTCAGCTTTTTGCACGCCGCAGAGTCAATGGGACAAGAACTCCTTGCGTTTTTTCCTTCATTCCTCTTACTCTAGCTTTTTGTCTTCCAAGTCTTGTACGTATCCACACCATCAGAACCAAACGGTCACACAACAGTGGGGGACCGTTGATGTGTGGAAGCGCAAACGTGGGATACCTTTATTTTTCTCTTGTTTTTATCTGCTCGTTCCGTTCATTCCCAGCACTTCCTGGTACAGTCTACTCGGGAAATATATGAAGCCGATTGCGAGAGGAGGAAGACTTTAAGCACCTTAAGCACACCTATACGATCGTACATCCTTTACCTTCTCTCTTTTTCTCTTTCTCTTTCTCGCTCTTGTTTACAGACACACACACATACACAAATACAGCCAAAGATGGAATTACTCAGAGTGGTCTCCAACGAAGGCGCAATCGGCCCTCGGGGGTGTGATTGAAAAAAGGAAAAATGATATCTCGCGCACACCCATAGTGAGGATCGAGCTCAGTCTGGTCTGGCAAACGAGCAGAGGTGATATGTTAAAAGGATAGCACGAGTGGAGGGATTTAGCTTTGCCACCAGCGTCCAATGATTCTAGCCGCTTATGTGCTTGGCCTTTCTACTTACGTATATACCGAAGCTTCATCCCTCGTCCTTTTGGTTTTGTCAAAGGGATCTTTTCCCCGAGGACTGACTTCATATCCCAATCCTTATAGAGCATACCCCAAATGTACAAAGAAAAATATATTCTTCTTATACATTTGCCTTCCTTACCTCCATTCTCAACCCTATCCAAAGCAACCGGCGAACGTCGCCCAAGAAACGACGCAAACAACCACACCGGAGAGCACTCTGAGACTGCCAGACCAGCTTTGATTTTGTTTCTAGTATTCTGCCTGTGGCTCGAAAAAGACCGATGAAACGGACACGTTTCATCTTCAAAATGTTCGGTTCGGATGTATACTCGAATACATGAAGATACATCGTCTCGCTGATGATTTATTTTTTTCAACACAAAAGAATGACCGAAGTTCAAACATTGTGGAACTGCGACATGTCATTAATGTAAAGGATTCTGAAACGTTTAGTGGAGAAAAGTGTTTTTAGAAAAAACAAATCCAATGAGACTTTATGGAAAGCAATGTAACCAATTGCTCATCAACTATCAGTCACCGGACGCGAAAAGCTGTGGTTACCTATTGGATAGTGGTAAATCGCGAAATTCTGAGGGAAAAGGATTTTTTCACGTTTTCTTTCCGGAGCATCGTTGCTTACTCACTTTTTTGTACGAAGTTCCAGAGGGTATGGCCTTATTAAAAACGGTGGTCCGAATAAGGCCCAGAAGACGTTTTTTTTTAAAAAGCTTATAGTTAATAGTGAACATTGTTTCCTGGACCAAAATTATTATTAATACGTTGATTAGTGAATAAATGATTAAATAAACATTTTTGTTTAATTCAGCATTCATAGTTTTTTTGTTATACTTAAAAATAAATAAGGTGGGCCTTACATGGGTCAGTTACCTTATTTCGGAAATATGAATTTTGTAAATCGTACATGATAATTTGGTGGAATAGCTATTCGGTTTGATCATCTATCGAAGTGTGAAATTTTTAACGACTCAAGCATCGTTATCACCTATTGATAGTTCTGTTATTTCACAGATCTTTTTTAATATGTAGTGAATTTCTCCCACCAAAATTCTTCGGAGCTGAGTAGGAAACCCGAACTTCGATTGACCAAAAGGTTCAAAATTCCGAATTTTACTATTCCGAAACTAAAAACTTCGTAAAGCATTACAGAATTTGTTTGGGGTTGTTTGGGTTCGTTAGTTTGATTTCAAGCCCTTAATTTTAAACAAACCCAAACAAACCCAAACAAAATTTGTAGTTTCGGTAAATTCGGAAATTTGAGCTTTCTGGTCAATCGAAGTTCGAGTTTTCTACCCCACCCTAATTCGTCGTCACTGATGGCGCATCTGAAACCCTCCAAGGCCTTCATATCTACAGCAATGATTCCTCTATAATACCTTGCTATTTCATAAATTTCGTCGTTTATAAGCGTTTTTCGAAAGAACCGTACTTTCTCGCACTCAAGATAAAATGGACGACCGTTTAATTCGTACAGACAGAAGGCGAACCTGATGGTGAAATTATGCCTTTGTAATATCAGAAAGCCTTCTGGAAATATCCATCCTGGAGAATGGTTACATTCGGTCGTGTACTGGGCCAGGTTGGTGGTACGTCTGGGGCTTCAGCCTGCACGCAACGCAACCAGGAGCACGTAAAGTCTATGATGAAGGCGGAAGAGCACTTCCGCTCTCCGCAGGCTAGAGAAGGATCCTCCGTGACGGCGTCGTAAGTAGAAATGGCCTGTCGGGTTTAGGACGAAATGGGGGAAACGGGAAGAAAGCCGGAGGGCCTGATATTCCAACGTACAATACGCAAAGTACAAGCGAGCACGTAAATGTTCACGAGGCCACGAGACGTTTTCAGAAGCTCATCGGACAGTGGAACGACGTCGAGGCACGCGACGTCAACCTAAAAACGAGACGAGAAGATGAAGGATGAGGTAAGAAAACCTAGGAGGTATGAGGAACGCAAATATCGTTCGAGCCTCCCCGAATCCATGAGTACCAGTCGTCCGAAGTATTTCGTACGGGTTGTCATTCGATCTATTTTGATTTTCATTCCTGACTCATGTAAGGCCCACCTTATTTGTTTTTAAGTACAAAAAAAACTATGAATGTTGGGATAAAATTAAAATGTTTGTTTAATCATTTATTCAATAATTATTGTTAATACGTAGGTTATAATCGACGTATTAATAATAATTTTGGTTCAACAAACAATGTTCACTATTGACTATAAGTTTTTTTTATAATTAAATATATTATTGCCAACCAAAATTGTATAATATATTACCCATGTAACGCCCACCTTACTTGATTTTAAATACAAAAAAAACTATGAATGTTGGAATAAAACAAAAATGTTTATTTTGCTTTTTTATCATTAAATATGTCGTTGCCAACAAAAAATTATATAATATATTACCCATGTAAGGCCCACCTTATTTGTTTTTAAATGCAAACAAAAATATGAATGTTTGAATAAAAGAAAAATGTTTACTTAATGATTTATTCAGTAATAAACGTATAAATAATCATTTTGGTTCAAAAAACAATGATTCCTATTAACTATAAGCTTTTTTATCATTAAATATATTATTGCAACCAAAAAATTATATAATATATTACCCATGTAAGGCCCACCTTATTTGTTTTTGAGTACAAAAAAAACTATGAATGTTGGAATGAAACAAAAATGTTTATTTAATTATTTATTCAATAATCAACGTATTAATAATCATTTTGTTTCAAAAAACAATGTTTACTATTAACTATAAGCTTTTTGATCATTAAATATATTGTTGCCAACGAAAAATTATATAATATATTAAAACTAACACAAAATTATGCGAAAAAATAATTTTAAATATTTTGTAAGATAAAAAGTTCGAATGAAAAAGATTTTTTCATACCGTACATTCGAAGAAAACAAATTGAAGATTGAAGTATCATTTTACATGCTCTAATACTCCATTAAAAGCCTTATTCGATATAAACGTTTCATCTCATGTGCACACGTGGGTATTTTCATCCAGGTGGCAAGTTGACGTTGCAGTGGCTCAAAGACTAACTGACCGAGGCCAGGCAGATTAGAGTGGCAGGACCGTACCCGCGCTAACTTTTTTTGAAGCGGTTAGTCACACTCCAGCAATTTCCAGTTTGTCAGGAATTTCAAAGTGAAATTTACCTCGAACTCAAAACGACTCAGCGCGAAAGAGCAGGCTTAAATTCACTTGTAACGTTACTTTAGCACTTGACTCTATGAGGGTTCCAGTAAATTGGACATCATGACAAAGCTGCAATCTCGTTGTCAAATCGCCATGACATTTTGCAACCCTAACTCGTGGATTGGAGTTTCCAACCAGCAATGAAGGTCATCAATGACAGAACGAAAATGGATACACCTGTGGCTCTATCAGATCGATTATCGAAATAAGGTAAACAACCCAATTACTGGGACTTTAAAAACGGTTTTTTAGGTTTACGTTCTTGATTCATGCGTCATTCAGCGAAATGGAAAACTGATGGTTTCAACATATGCATTAAAGACCTCAGAACGAAATTCATCTATTATATAAGTGAAACGATTAAGATTTATTAATAAAACTTTTGTTTTAGCAGCTGACGTTTTCTCTGTTGATGAAGTTCCTGATACTAGAGACACTCATGTCCCAATTTGTGATCTATGTCGCGCTTGGCACGACTTCTTGATACTCCCGAATATTTCCAATCGAAGGAGTTAAATTGCAATAATTAAATTTAATTTTATTTAGTTACAATCGAATTGCAATAATTATATGCGATTGAAATTGCAATAATCACATTGCAATAAATATATGCAATAATCATATTACAATAATTATATGCAATAATCACATTGCAATAATTATATGTAATAATCGCATTGCAATAATTATATGCAATTTAACTAGGTTAAATTGCAACGCGACAGGCAAAATTCACAAAATGTAACAAACACCTGACGAAAATTGAAATGATTTTTTATCTTGTCGATAGACTAATTCTTACTGAAGATATTCACACATTACTTTTGTGTCTTTGTATACTTACGCGACGGATAAAAATGACAAAATATCGCTTGTCGTGTGTAATTTGATGTGAAAAAGTGAATTTCCCCAATAATTAAAAATGAAAAATTCTCTTCAAGTAGTCGGTAATTGGGTTATCACTCGAAAAAAAATAATATTTAAAAATACTAGATATTAATATTTGAATACTAATAAATAGACCTAAAATAAATACTAAAATTAAATACTAAAAATAAAGGAACTACTAAAGATAAAATAAATAGAATACTACTAAAACACTAAATATTAATATCAATTAATACTAATAAAGACGGTATAATTTTGACGTCAAAATTATACCGTCGGTGTCACAATCTAGGACGGTGTCAGTAAGCCGGCCTTATTTGTTCTACAGCTCATTTTCCCCAGTGTTCCTATATTTCGATACCCCAATAATCGTTTTTCGATGTTTGTTGAATATTAGATGAAATTAATAGTTGATATCGCTATATGCAAGGGATTTTGGAAACAACAGGGAGGCACAATTGACATCTGCCATTTCCGGCATAAATTAAGTGTACTTTCACGAAAGATGGTTTTGATGGAGGTTCTGATAGGAAAGAGTCAACATTCCAAAAATAAGTTATCATGCAGATGTCGATGCTGGTAGGGGTTGGAATACTCGGTGGGGTTGCAGCACAGACTAGGATTATAATATAAGAGCAGCGCAGGAGATACACAACTCGAAGGTGGATGAAATCTACGAAAGCTTATTGGGAAAAGGCCGATCGTAATTCGACTATGCCAGGCCAACTGAATAATCGATGTACATCCCCGGGTACCGCGGCCGGAAATAGAGGCGAGGTGGATCGAGAGTTTAAATTGGGTGGAAATTATTCCCCCGGCCCACCCTTTCGTAGTCAGGTATTTTATGCTTGTTCTCCAAACCCTACCACCCCTTCACCTTTTCCGACCTCACTGGCCCCGCGCTATCTCCATATCTGTCTTCGTGTGGCTGCCGATACTGACGGTGGTGAACGAACCGAAATTTATCAATTGTACCGACCGATTAATATATACCACTGACTTCGAATTTTCTTTCTATAAAATGGTTTCGATATTGGATCAGGTATTTCCTAAACTGAACCAATATATGTCATCAATTTATCCGCTTTGTTGAAGATATTGAACTTATCTTATTTCTACTGGTTTTTTTATTGCGACGTTTTTTTTTCGTAATTATTTAGGATTTTCGTATATAGGTAATAAAATCGATTTTTATTAATTTTCAAACGATTAAAATCGCTTGGGAAAAGGCCAAAGTGCTGGTCAAACGCTGAATGAATCTATTGAATTACTATTATTATATTCGTGAGTTGTCAATTATTATTTATATTCGTATGTTGTCAATTTTTTAATCAACGTAAAATGTGAGGTAAGGATAGGGATGGATTTTTATGTTCAAGTCGTTTGTGGAAAGTTTTTACGTTAAAATCATTGTAGTAGAAATAATGATGACGAAATACAAAAAGTACTATTGCAAAAACTTCAACCATTGGATGCAGTCATAGTTGATGAAAAGTATGACATTTTCTATTATTTAAATTAAACAGAAAATCATAAAAATTTTCAATTTTTAATTTTTGTCTTCTTTTATTTTTTATTATCAATTTTTCTCCGGCCTTTTATTTTACTGCCCCTAAATTTCTTATTCGAATAGAGTAAAATTCAATTCCGATCACTGTTTCTGAAAGAGGCTACTCTGAAGCCCTGAAAACCATAAATGTAATAAAAATACCTTCCTTTTTATATTAAAAATTTAGACTGAAAATAACTTAAAAAATAACAATTATTCAGCATTAATGGGTTAATAGTTCTATTTATAAAATTACAATCTAGTTTTTTCAATGTAAATGCAGAATGAATGTTATGTATATTTGCAACTAAATTTCACTAACTTTTTTTATTATTCTCTATGGCAAAATGAATTTTAATAAATATAAATTTCTATTTCTGCAAAAATTCAATATCACATCATAGTTTACGTTCAAGGAAGTGACCATCGTTTATTAAATAATTAATTTAAAAAACGAGCTTCTGTTCTTCTAGATTTATTCTCGAAACATCAATACGTGCTTGAACCACTGCTTGGCTATTGCAAGCTTGCTAATACATACAAGAGAACAATCGATTTAGATATTTACTTATTCAGTTACGAATTCGTACTTACATAGAAGATTATTGTACGACATCGATTGCCTCCGCATTCTACCCTGTGAGGTAGAATTCCTGCTGATGCGACACCACATGTTCACCTGCACGTATGACCACAGCTTCAGAAAAAGAATGGCGTAGAGCATGCATACGTACATGGCACCAACTGCAACGTATAAAGCAAAAGAGTACGTGAGTCGATATAGCGTGAGAGACATTTTGTATACAGGATGTTAAAAATAACATAACGGAAGTACAGCGACGAGGTAGATAACGAAATTCCGAATAGAAAAGTTCTTATCCACTTTTGTCTCCGACCCACCGTTCTCGAGATATTCAACAATCAACTAGAGCCAATCCAGTACGTTGCACAAGCAAGTCGCGCAGAGTGGGGGGTCATCCGCGCGCAAGGTGGGGGCGCGCCACGCCCCCATCCAAGCTAGATCAGTTCAGCGGTAAGCTGGCCAGCGCTTCGGATTGGCTGCTATTCATTAATTGATATCTCCGCTCCGGTGCATCGGAGAGAAAAATGAAAAAGGACTTTTGTATTTAGAATTTCGTGATCTATATGCCCTTTAAATTTCTAAGGCAACTTTTGGGCCACTTCACCTATATTCCTATATACGTTTCACAGGCGGTATAATATCGACGTAGCTATGCACCATACGTGTGTCACGTATTTACTACCGCCGGGAAAAGTAATGCCAGCCTGGCGACAAAAGCAACGCATCATGCAAATTATTACTTGGAAAGCTCTACGGATGGAATTTTCATACCGATCGAGGCAAAAGAATGCAGTACTTTTTCTTCAGCCCACTGCGAAGTGTACGATTGTTCGTTGGGAACGTACTGATTCGCGTGTTACAAGAAATCCTAGCACTTAATTTGTCACGTGGCTCCAAGGAATGAAACATCGTTTCTAAAGGGCAATGCAATCAGAATGAGATTTTCGTCAAACATTGCAACGCGAATACAACTATTTTAATCTCCGATTACTTTCCTTAAAACTGTACACCACATTTGTCGTCGTTCGCTTTTATTATGAATTCACCAAAATTAGAATTCCATCTGATACCAGACTTTTCTACCTGTATAAATATCTACACTTATACGAGTCTGACTATGTGGCGATATTTTCGTATTGATGTGCCTACGAAAACATGGTCTAATTGCGCAATGTCGTGACGCAGCTTGCAATGTAATAGGGCAAAATAAACTTGAACAAATCTATCAAGCACCCTCTCAAACGAACTCTGCGAAATAGCAAACGAGTCACGTTTGATCTCAGCCGCGAATTCCGTCCACACAAAACAACGTGAAATTGTACAAAGTCGGGCAAACCTCCGAGTCTTTTTATTTACATTGCGGATACGAGGCACGATCGCGAGGTTTCACGAAGGGGTTGCATTTTTCAAAGAGAATAAGTAAATGAAGCCAATTTGTATGATTATTTAAACCCGACGAGGCTTACCATCGTACGAATCGATCGAAGACTGAAACAGCAATCTTTGTTTAGTTTTGCTGTGATTTAAGTCGTTATGTTTTAAGGGGTTACCCCGGATATTCATTCAGACGCCAGTTTAAGGATGGTTTAATTATTAACGCTAGTTTAAGGATGGTTTAACAATTAGTTGATGAAATACTTTCCACCTAATGTTATGGCTGATGGATTGATGCAATGGGCATTTCATTTGGAATGAAGAATCGAGTGACTTCTGCTATCACTGAACGAATATAATAAACTCTGAACAACGACCCCAATTGAGAAGCCGCTAAAATGCAAATTTTGAACATTAAAAAAAACATCGCATTTTCAAAATCAGTAGGAATTTTTTTTCCAAATATGAACTCTTATACAATACATGAGGTTTCGGAAATTCATAAAAAAGTATTCAAACAATCAAAAATGTTTTTTGCAAAAGTTTCGTGAACATTTTTGCGTTTAGGGAAAACAGCTAGACTTCAAGAAATGTTTCGATTGTTAATGGATTTTGACAAAACACCTAAGTCGTTACTAATTATTATGAAACTGTTGAATTTGGTAGTGTTGATAAGTTTTTAAATTTTTAATTCAAGTTCAAAAAAACTTTTGAGTTTATATAAAACTGCTACGGTTTTGAAAGTTTTCAGAAACCTGTTGACTTTATAGAAAAATATCAGCAGTCTTTGGTAAACTATTGAATTCATAGAAAACAGCTGAATTAACAGAAGTTTTGAGAAAAGTGTTGAATGGGTAGAAAATAAATACGTTTCCCGAAGGTTTAAAAAAATTGTTGAGATCTTATAAATTTAAGGATTTCCAATAACCAACCCATTATTTTCTTTTTCACGTAACCAGAGTGCAATTTCGGTATTGTGCCCACAGAGAAGTCGTGAAAAGTAAAAACTACCACTCCACGTTTTTCATCCTTCACTTCAGTCACAAAGCTTCCGGAAGCTAAAACGAAAAATGAAAAAAAAAACGTTTACTCATTGGAAACGTTTCGTCCAATATTTCCCTTCTCGTGAGTATAGAAGATACGCAAAAGAATTTCACTTTTGCTTTGCGCCTCACCCTTTTTTCCCATTAACAAAATGTAGAGTGTCATTGTATCACTCTCGACGCGAAATTGTACTCTTTTCTCAAGCTACCGTGCACCGTGCGAGCGCAAACTATATTACCCGCGCTAGGGTGGATGACAATGCCACTTCATACCTGGAACATCAATTTCGCCTCCCTCACGAACAGCCTTTCTTTTCTCCTTTTCATCTGCAGTGTCGATTTAAAGCACGATCGCTCTGAAACCCCTACCTCGATGTCTCAGAAATTGATGGATTTTTCGATCAAGATCACGAGGAAATTGAAAACCGAAGAAACTCGGAACGCAATCGTCTCGATCTTTTCATGACAAAATATCGAAGGCAACATTCTCCGAAGTGTCATTAATTTTCTTCAAACGAAGTTTGTACGCAATAAAACCAAGCTAGATTTACGACAGATTGGAAATTCGTGAAGTAGCGATATTGTTAGTACTTTTTTTGCTATTCGAATTTGGTTTTGGTTGCTCGCAACATTTTCTCATGTTGCGATTCATTTGGGCTTATAGGAGGGCACAGGGAAACTGCGAAAAAATCGTATTAACACAAGTGTACAATGAGCGTTTTTTTGGTTATCAGAAACTCAGGGAAATTCGATCTTGATGAAAGCTGCGCGTGACAGTACCGGATGAAGTGGTCACCCCTCCAAGTATTGGTCTAGGCCAACTTTTGGTATCATACAAAGATTGGAAAATAATTGTAATTGCCAATTATAGTTGCGATCGATAAGTGTGCTTGAAAATTCTCTTATTAGTATTTTGATAGTATCGGAAATTTTCATTCGCACGGATTTCCTAAACGGCTCTTCAGGATCGAATAAAAATTGAAGAGATAATGAGAAATCAATGGACTGATCTCTCTTTTCTCGTCAAATGTTTTGAATCGAAAAAAAGAAAAGTAGAGTGTAAGAAATTTTATTTCGTCCCACCTTTCAGGAAATCTGTGGAAATGACATATTGTAGGTATTTGTTTACGATTTCCCAAAAATCTTGGATGTCATATTTGACAATTAGTTCTTGCGAATTTCATCACACGATCATCGCCGAATTAGTCGGTGTATACTTATCAACGTATACATGCTCATACTCGAGACTCTTTGGAGATAAGCGACAATGTAGTTGAGAGGTAAGTTGGAATCTCGCATCGGTTTTATCCCACAGGCCCGAGTGGGGGCTGCGTCAAAGTTTCGCTACGGGTAGACCTTAATCTTAATGAAATTGTAGACAGAGCAGAAATAGCATGATGGTACTAATTTACACGTTATGCATTCAATTTGATATCTCAACCCGCTGAATACCAATCAGTTATTTTCTCAAAATCGCTATTCCCCGTCTGAATCTCACAACATCGTTCATTATTGCATCATTATATTATCAGAAATTTTTAACTTGTCTGACCCAAACAAACCCAAACAAAAATAGTTGGAAATTGTATTTTTTTCCATAAAATGAATGCTCACATCAACTTTGAAGTGAAAATTTAGAAAATCGTAATTATGCGTAATCGTCGCACCACCCCAATTCGGATAAGAAATATCATTTTTCCCTTGGAATTATTGATTTTATTATAGCAAGTGATATTACTGGGGAAAATGCTTTTATTGGCTCGATTTGTATTTTTTCCTTGAGGAAACCAAGTGTCTATAATTATCTCATCGTGATATCACTATTCATTCATTTTTTCTAGATATACGAAATAAGCCCTTGAAAATTATCATCCTGTATACTTGTGATTTTCATTCTCATAATACTCCATTTACACGTACCTCTATCCTCATTTAGCAATTTGTCAGTAAATGATTAGAAAGAGATTTTGCTCACTGAAATTTCTTCTATCTCACGATCGAATGTCTTTTCGACGCAAGAGCAAAGTGAGTCGAATATGCACGGTCGTTTCGCTTTTTTTTTTTGGTCGCGACCCATTTTGTTCAAAGCTGTACGAACTGATAAAAAAGTTTGCGAGTGAATGAAAAATTGGAAATTTAGACTGGTGGAGCCTAACCTGTGATGCTTGTTACTTTGTGATTCCAAGAAATAAAGCGGCGTCACTTTTCAAATAGCCCTCTTAAACGGTATGATCGAATACGGCCATTTGCTTCGAGCATCAAGTCGTCTTGCGAAACAGCGATAAAAGTATAATACCCTTGTAGAAAAGACATTTTAATATATACATAGCTAGTGCCATATATACGTGCGCATAGAAGAGTGTATACGCCTACGTCTCTTGATGTACGAGATGTATGTGCGGTATTAGTACGAAGCGATGGGAATGGCGGAGAAAAAAAAGTGAAGGGAAAGAGGTCGCGATTCCTGGAATACTTGAGTTTGAGGTCCTCACAGGGTACGTGATAACGGTTATCCTGTAAATTTATCGTGGTACGTGATTCATGCTTGGCCCGTCGTAATTCCCTACTTATGTAGTGAGGCGCAGTCGTGTCTCAGGGTAAAGAGGAAGAAGGGCAAAAAAAAAGACGCAGGAATGACTTTGGAACGATCGAAGAGAACGTAGCCTCGATATCTCTGGCTGAGAAAGAGTAAAGAGTCTAGGGATGCTGAGAAGGAGATGAGGGTGGAAGAGGCTTGGTAAGGATGAGCCCTAGATACAGAAAAAGACAGAAACAGAAAGAGAGAGTCGTAGGTCGTTGCATGAGCGACGAAAACTGGTGAAACACGTTTTTTAACAACTCCCGTAGATCATTTCTACGTCTGGGATTCAAAGTCCTCACTTCCTAGTCATAGGAGAAGCATAACAGTGAAGTTTTCGCGACCGGGAGATAGTTTTCGGGGCAATCCTGGCACCGAATCCAGCTGGCACTGTAGCGTAATCACCGCAAATCCGTGCTGCAAAACCAACCGGGAGCTACATGGATACATGTACACAGGGTGTCTGGGAATGTTGATCAATAATGGGAAAGTAGATTCGGAAGGAAATTCTAAGCCGAAAAGTCCTTGGACGTTTTTTTATCCGACGCGAAGGTGGTGAGTTGTGAGCGATCGAAACTCGACCAATCAACCAAGCGCTCGCGCCCCGCCTACCACTGTACTTCGACTCAACGCGCGCATCCGATTGGTCAAACTTTGATTACGAATAACTCTCCAGGGGTGCGTCGGAGAAAAAAAAGTCTAAGGGCTATTCGAATCAGAATTTTGTTCTAATTTCAGATTTACATTATCGACTATCAGTTTTGAAACACCCGATTTATAAGACATCAAGAGCCTACGTCAACCCATCCAGCTACTTCGATTCTCCTGATTTCTGTCTCTGTTATATTTCCTCCGTCTTTTTTTATTGGCAAAAGACGACGCACAATTCGTTGGGGATGATTCAGACGGTGAAAGCCTTGCCGGTATCGCAGCAGCCAAGAAATACGAGAGGAAGAAGAGGGAGAGTCGAGAAACACGTCGGGCGTGAAAGCACCAGACAAGCATAATAATTCTCGGAGTGTGGGATCCCTCGTCTGAAATCTCCTGAATCGAAAACAATCTCACATTAGGGTCATATCGACCGGTGTTAGGATTAAAAGTTTAACGAGTCCGAATTACGCAACGAAACGTTGCGTATCCTCATAAAAATGTTGAAGCATTTTAAACCTACTTGTACCTATAAATAACATCCATTAGATATGCCATCTTAGGAAAATTTGGATTATTTGCTACATAGAAACGTTTACTCGTTATTTCAGTTTCCATCTGTAGTTCGCAAAATACTTACTTCATCCGATTTGCAATACGACGAATGATCGTCCTTTAAAAAACAGAATCAATGACTATAACTTCGTTCACCAAAGTCAAATTTTCTCGCCTTGATTCCTTCCAATCTATCGGTGACAGTATACGATTTTGATTAATTTGGAAGCAATGATGTGTGATCGCTGCAGAGCTAGATCGAATTTCAGATCTTGGTGGACCATCTTTAGTGCAGTACAATATCAATACACTGTGTAAATATTTCTGATAAGTTACTAGTTCGCAAAGCATATTAAGCTACACTAAGCACAGCAATTAATTACTAATTTTCGCTTAAATTTTGACAAATTTTGAACAGCTAATAATGATTAAAAAAAGCTTCGTGAAGCGTCAATTCTGATTATTAAAATCTTGGTTAAAAACATGTTTATTTATTTTTTCACTCGTTGAACTGAAAAAAGTAAAATTGCGCTTTAATATCGTCCATACAGTGAGCTCTCTAAGATTTTCGTATACTGAACGATGGAAAATCTTAATTTTATTTTCTTATTTTTGTTATCGTAAAACACAGGTAAACGTAATATGCAAATTTCGGAATTTCACCGGTTTCCATTAAAAGCGTCGTAACTCTACGAAAATATAAATAAATATAAATACATAGTAAAATTTGTTAGGCCATTATTACGCAAAATTGTGCTAAGATGTGTAAAAAATGAGTCTTCTCGAAATCTCTCTAGCGCTGAAATCGGAAAATTTCAAAAACGTTGAACCTTCCCGTTTTAATACAGATTGCCACCCTGACTTGTAAAATATGAAAATTCGACAAGTACCGTTATAAGCTGAGTTCCCTAAAAATTGCAACGAGTAAGGAACGGAGGCACATTCGCCAGACCGGAAACTTTAAGAATGTATATCTACTGTCACAACTAATACCACCGTAAAAAGGTTTCTTTAATTTACGTTGATCATATAAGTTTTCCGAGGCGAGTGCTGCCAGGCACCGTCACCGTCCACCAGCAATTCGAGAGAGAAAGGAGGAAAGCTTTCAAGATAAGTGGAGAGCTCATTCGGAAGTAGTAAAACGAGGAGATACAAGATTTATTAGTTGATGAATCGTGCACTGATGCTGCAGGTCTTCTGCTGCGGTTCTTGATCACAGTAGACTTCCGTGTATTTCGAAAGCGATGGATCAAAGTAAACTTTCATTTGTCACAACGCCATCATTCCTGCGTACGAGAAAGTCACTCAGCGTGAGTAGGAAGGTGACTGCTGGTTCTTTTATAGTCGTGACCTAGCTTGACTCCGTGACAATGCCAAACGATTTATCGTCAGTTGGCGACGTTGCTATTGGATGGGCTTTACACGGTACAAGTGGCTTCAAGGAATCAAACTTCGATACTGCCCAACCTCCAAACTTCCCTTTGAACGTGGAGAACGCGTTTGGCAAGGAAGACAGGATTAAGGACGAACACCTTCTCAGTGGTATCCAGGTCTGGATCGCCAGCAGACGTTCCGAGTCATGCGCAGATAGGTGTTTGGAGTGTCCACACGTGAGCCCACGAATCGCCATTGCATCCCGCATTCATCGGATATACATGCCGGTAGGAGTGTTAGTGAATACGGTGGATGGCAGTGGTGGTAGGGCTTTATGGGAAACGCGTGTGGCACGTTCCTCGTATCTGACTCCATCCCTTTGTGGAACACCAGTCTTTGCCCATCCCAAAACACGAGGACCCGCACAAATTGTTTCACAGGAGCTTCCAAATGTTGGAATCAGATTCCTCGGGTCAGCCATAACAGTTCCAGAAATTTGAAGCATCCTGGGACGCCGAATACAGTGGGAGCCAATGGATTTTGGAATACTCTCGGGTGTGACTCGGGTACGTATTGAAGATGCGTTTTCGACCACCCTGAGTGCGTTATTGAATACCTTTCTTTTTAATATTTTATGAAGCTTGTATATTCTAGCCACGTACTGCAGAGGCCTGATGATAGAACTGCGCACAATCCGGAAAATACGGCCTACCCGTGTCGCAAGACTGCTTTTGGAGACTTTGTCAACATGCTTCTAGAAGCTATCAACTATCAGCTTCGGAGAAGAGAAGCTATCAACTATCAGCTTCGGAGAAGCTATCAACTATCAGCTTCGGAGAAGCTATCAACTATCAGCTTCGGAGAAGCTATCAACTATCAGCTTCTAGAAGCTATCAACTATCAGCTTCTAGAAGCTATCAGCTATCAGCTTCTAGAAGCTATCAACTATTAGCTTCTAGACGCTGTCAACATGCTTCTAGAAGCTATCAACTATTAGCTTCTAGACGCTGTCAACTATTAGCTTCTAGACGCTGTCAACATGCTTCTAGAAGCTATCAACTATTAGCTTCTAGACGCTGTCAACATGCTTCTAGAAGCTATCAACTATCAGCTTCGGAGAAGCTATCAACTATCAGCTTCTAGAAGCTATCAACTATCAGCTTCTAGACGCTGTCAACATGCTTCTAGAAGCTAGCAGCAAGATAGCTTCTATCGACTCAATCTACTTATCTAGGTTTCCCATACGGTCACATTAGGAATTACAAGTAGACGGCAAACTTGCGTAATCTTCCATGAGGGTTCGGTCTTCCAGAGGATCAACGGATTTCCTCGAATCGGCGAAATCCGTTGGTCAAGGTTGCCAAAGGTCGTTCAACAAACGACCATTTGCTGTACTCTTTGGCGGAACGTTTTAGAAGACGCGACACCAGGGTCATCTCCAAGTACTAGGCCTCAGTCCCTTAGGGTTGTGGAGATGGGAATATCAGCGATAGCTTCGTGATGCGAGTTTTTAACATATTTATAATCGATCCAACTATTATGGTTTCTTATAACGCCCTGATTTTATTCAGATCGGACATTAAACTGAAACTACTTTTGGAATCGACGTGGTATATGTTCGTTAGCCAATAATAGCTCTGATTAGTGTAGTTTCGTATACGACGAAATTAGCTCAGAGTCGATAGACACATTTTTTACTTCTGGAGCCAAGAAGTGAATTTGAGGTTTGTAATTGTAGCATAAGAATACAGCACGTCTGATTTTCCAATATCAATTGGGTAAAAATGTTCACCAATAACACGAAACGAATAATTGGACAATCCTTAAATAGAAGCAATCGTCTAACTTCTTGTCGATTGATCAACGTTTTTGCCTAATTACGAATTATCTCTAAATACCAACCGATCTCCCGATAGTAAACCTTCCCAGCATTTCAGGCACTGCCTTAAAAAGACTTGCTGCTACAAGATGTAATTTTTTTGTTGAAAAATCATATCCTACCATAGAAAGATTAAATAATCCGAAATTACCTCATAAATTTACTTTTACAACGAAACAGTTAGATCATCACGCTTTCGAGCTAAAAAAGATGCATTGCAGCAGAGACTGCTATATCGAAGATTACTCTTCGTCAGGCGAATAGGAAACCGACCATTACCGGGAGTTCAACGAAACACGAGAAGAACTCACTTCTCGCCCTTTCCTCCTTCAATTTCCCGTTCAAAGCCCAAAAGCAGATTACCTCCGGGTCCTCTGGGATGCTTAAGCGGAATTCCCAAGGTAAAAAAAATCAGGTATTAGGAAAACAGGAAACAGGAGAAAAGAAACGATCCTGAGGGTGTCTGGTGGGAGCGTTCTCAACGAGTAATACGAGGTAGTGTCGGATGAAGTAGGAGGGAGGTTAAAGGGGCAAGCAAAGAGGGGTTGGAGCCAATTCCCACGACTTCAAACGAGAACGAGCTCGGCGTAGCGTGAAATGTCGCGCGAGGGTGGTTGGGACTTAAAGCGAAAAGGCGCGTGGATGCTGTAGGTGGCAGAAAGGATGAGAGGGTTTCCTAGAATGTTAGGTACATCGGGTTATAGCTTTGCCGTCGTAGTCGTGCCCAGGGAGATGCCTACCGACTTCAACACGAGCTTGTTCAACACCATTGGCGTTACGAGGAAACTGCCACTCGGAAGTCTCCCGATCACCTGGATTCGCCGTGTAGTTTTGCTGGAATACAGCTCTCACGGTAGGATGGCAATGATGAAGAAGGGTGAAGAGGGGAGTGGAAAGGGCACGATAAGAACGTATTTACATATGGAACGACTGGTTCGACGACGAGAGTGAGAGGTAAGAGCATGGGCAAAACTGGGTAGAGGTCTGGAGCCCAGCCAGGCCTGTTAAGCTAGGTGGCTCGTTGAAGGCAGCACCTTCCTACCTCTGGATCGTCAAGGTCGATATGGAACGAGGAAAACCTTTCCTCCCTTGGAGATTCAACGGCGTGTCCTACCTGCGAACTTTCGCTGGAGAACGTTTACACCGGATAATCCGCTGGAAATTAGGACTGGGAAATTGCTTCCCAAATGAAAGAGCGAATGCGTAATGTGAGGTTATGGAGCGCGTTCTTGAAGGACCGGAAGCTAGGCTCTTAGAATGGGGGTTGACGTTTAGAGGTTTGGACAGCGATTCGAAAGAGTCTGCCATGTACGATCCCTACGAAGGACCAACCTAGAGGGACAAACAAGGACCGGAATGAAGAAGGTATACGGGATATCCGACGTGGTTAGGGGGAATGTGCTTGCATTTTCAACACGCTTCGAGTCAAGTTCTTGCGGCTCTTGGTTCTTCATGCTGGATCTTCGTTTCGTGCGTTTCTCGTATGCGATGAGATTACCCTGGCGCAAGGGACCGAGAACATGGAAGTTGAGGATATGCATGTAAATAAGACTTATTGTTATACGTGCTATTTACATAGAGATTATATGTCTGGCGATTCGCGAATGTACCACGGCTCGAACGAATCCTGTATGTAATCCCTCCGTAGAGATATTTACGTAGGCTAACTACACCTTTTTTTAATGTCGCTTTCTTGAAAATGAGAAAGGTTGAAGAAAAATTTGTCCCGAAATGGTTACTGGTGTACTTAACAAATTTTAGGTGTTTTTTATTCTTTCGACAAATAACGTATTTTTATTTATTATCATTTGTTTGGATAATAAAATCAGAATAATGTGAATTTATTATACAAAGAAATTATTATTTAATTAATTTATTAATCACCTTATTTAATTAATTAATTAATTAAGCACCTTTTTACTTTACTAGTAAATCTTTCGTTGGGAATTCTTAGTATGATAAACTATGTAATTTTGTTATTATAAGCTAACAAGAATTTAGCGCGAAACATTTTTGTATTAATAATTTAAAAAACGAAACGTTCGAAACGACGCTTTTTTTTAAAAAAGCGTATAGTTCATAGTGAACATTGTTTTCTGAACCGATATCATTATTAATACGTCAATTATTGAATATATGATTAAATAAACATTTTTTTTATTTCAATATTCATAGTTTTTCTTGTACTCAAAAACAAATAACGTGGGCCTTAAATGGGTAAGGTACCTTAGGCGTTTCTTTAATTTTTACGTCCGAAAACTTTGAAAACAATTTTTTTTTTCAATATTAATTAGTGAATCTTTATTCTAATTATATGCAATGGTTTATCAGCACTATAAATGTTGTTATCGAAATTTAGGTTTAAAATTATAGGAATATACATTTTTTTTATATTTCTTGTTCAAATTTACAACGGATATGGCTTATTAGGAACCGTGATCTGAATAAGCCCCAGAATACACTTTTTTAAAACAAGCTTATCATTAATAGTGAACATTGTTTTCTGAACCAAAGTAATTATTAATACGTTCATTATTGAATAAATGATGAAAAAAAAAACATTTTTGTTTCGTTTCAACATTCATAGTTTTTTTATACTTAAAAACAAATAAAGTGTGCCTAACATGGGTCGAGTACCTTGGGTCGATTCCCTCGAATAAAAATCCTCGGATAGCAAAATAATTGCCATGCATTTGCAAGTGAAACGGAGTGGAAAAGTACGGTCAAAAGATTTTTAGCGTAACGCGATATTGGCTCGACGAATAATTGCGTGCGGTATAAAAGGTCTAGACGGCCGTTTATGTTCCGGCGCCGAAGAACCGAGGCTGCGTGATCCTCAGTACGGGACTCGGTCCTGTATCTCTTTGCCGGCCGGATTAATATCCCTGTCAAAGATCAAATTACTCGAGCGCTTTCCCTAGGTACTCGCGTGGAATTTCGACGGCTCAGCTCGGAAGGATGAGTACGGAAAGATCCTGGAAATGGTCGGACATTATTCAGAGAGGATTTTCTGGGGTACTCTTGGATCCGACGATGTCAGTTTTGAGGGGAACACGTGTGCTATTGTGTTTGCACGTAGGCGAACGCCAATTCGTGTCGACTCAGTTCAATTCCGGAGCCGGTTGGGTTTGCTCTGAAGGTCCCGCAAGTTCGATGAAAACTTCGCAAAACTCGTTGGAGAAACCCCAATTTTAGAGGAGTATCCTTTTCTTCTTTAAGGGGGAATACCATTGAAACCACAACGTTAAGGGTTTCCACCCCATGGAAACCGCACTTTATGAAAGGACCTCACTGAGTCTGCTTAGAAAAATTAATTTTTTTTGTACTTTATTGTAATCACCCGATTTTCCAAAATGTAGGGTGCACTGGGATCTGGACAAGCAAAAAATTTTTTTTTTTGAAATGCAGTTTTCAGGACGCGTTGAAAGTTCGATGAAAAGTTGGTCAAACCCATTGAAAAAACTTTAACTTTAAGAAAAAACCCTTTTGTTCTTTAAGGGGAAATACCATTGAAATCAATAAGTTAAGGACCCTCGGTTCCTACCCCATGGAAACAGCAACTTTATGGGAGGACCTCATTGAGTTCGCTTGGAAAAAATAATTTTTGTTGTACTTTTTTGTAATGGGTAGGGGAAGGACGTAAAAAATGGCATATATGGGTAAAACGACACACCAGCTGTTTTTCAAATCGAGGGGATTTTATCATTATTTTAGGGCTCTTAGGGAGTGCCTTAATTGTCTATTAATAAACTGTCAAAATACTGTCATTGTAAGAGCATCAATTTTTTGTCAGTCAGTCATCATTTGTATTCCTTAACATTTTGCCTTGAGTATCCTGCTTTATTAAAACATATACATATACAGTTAAAACATATTTTTAATTGAGACAATTTAATCGGTAGATAAATTTTAAAAATTAATTGTAAGACTTATTTTTCTAACTGTTACAGGCGGGATCCCCCCTTAATTTAATTTGGGTCCGAAAAGTTTTCTTTTTTTAATTTCAAAAACCAATAGTTTCGTGAAATATTTTTTTTTAACCAGTTTGTTCGGATGAAAAATCGAGGCATTAAACTATGTATTTGTATTTCTTTCTGAAAGCTGTGACCCAGATATTTTATATTTTCGAAATGGCACCGAATGAGAAATTACGATCTATTTTGGTTTGACGGATGGCGCTGGTTGTATCGTCAAATTAAATGAGGAATATCATCGGGGAAATGTTCGTAAAATTAGATTTCACGCCGCTTTATTAAACAATCATTGATTTATCTGCGAGTGTAAATCACTACGGATGATACGTACATTATCAATGTTACTTTTGTGGCAATGACAAATGAGTTGAAAACCATTATGATTAACACTTGATCGATGATACATTTCAATCACATGGAATACGGTACCATCTGTTAATAACTATCTAGACGTTTGGAAAAAATTCAAAAATTCAGTTGAATTTTTAAATAAAAAAGAAATGTTTTTTAAAACTTTATTTTTTCTAGACATCTAGAACATTTTTTTTAGATGTCTAATTCATTGCATTGTCTCACTCACTGGAGACACTTTAAGGTCTGGTCTAGAAATTTGATAAAATCGATTTTTTTTCTTTCATTTTATTATTCCTTGGACCGTTTTTAATTCGCTTGTGAAATTCGTTTATTGGTATTTCAAAAAATTGAAGAGTAATAAAAATGATAAGCAAACGGCGTGATCAGGTAGAGCGGTCAGAAAGCAATTTTGAACGCATTTATTTCAGAACTATCTTCATCAAATCGGCGGTCACCATATCTCGATAACTAATTGACCTATCGAGCTCAAATTTTGCAAATACCTTCGGTACTCTCTTTTTGAGGACTGGTAGCAGAATTAAGTCGAGGACTCATTTTCCCCACGTTTTATAACTCGTCGAATTAACAGGCCGCCATTTCGTAACAAAATTTTTTTAAGTACTAATTCTGTTATCAGTGATCGGAATACTCATAAAAATTAAGAATATATATTTTTTTCTTTTTTCGGATGCATACAACGTCATCCAGAGTGGGCGTCCATTGAAGAGGTTTTTGGCGGACCATGTTGTAAAAAAATAAAAAACTATATGAAAATATAAAAAATGATTTTTTTAGAAAAAAGTTACATGCTCAAAGAAACAATAAATACATATATAAAATTTCATTATGATAACTTCAACGGCTGAAAAGTTATTCCAACCAAAAAATGACGTAAAAAATCTTGCTCTAAACCAGAGTACCGCCTCAGTAGGTTTTGATTGAATGGAGTTTCATGAATTGAACAATTGATGGAATAGTGCCGAAAATAGACCGAGGATGTGGAATCGATATATCGCGAAGAGAGCAGGCGAAGCAGACGAGAAAAACTTATCGCGAACGAACTTTTGTAATCAGCCATAAAAGTGCTTCGAAGCCCATCATGGAAAAGTGGCTTTCATAGCACAAAAGTACCGAAACCATCCTCAATGAAGACTTCATTAACGAACCTTTCATCAACCTCATTAGCTCACGTTAATGAAGATGTTTGCCCCCGAGTGCTCTTTGGTTATGCACGTCATTCTCACATTTATTACGTTGGATTTCCTGATAGAGGAAGTTTCATTTTTATAAAACTACTTTTTCGATTTCCTGATCAGTGATTTTGGTCGATCTTCCACAGAACATAGCCTGCAGCATGGAATATTATTCGGGAAATGGAATATTACGTTCCGGGCTTAATAACCAAATAAACAAGCATACAAACAAACAAATACACCTTTCTTATTGAATAACCAAACGACACTGTCTGCTTGTCCATTTGTGTGTTAATAATGCGAGACCTATTGAATCGATTTCTCTAAATCTTTCACAGAAACGTAGCCTGCAGAACGTAGCCTGCAGTTTGGATCATTATTCAGGCCAACGAGCATCACTCAGTGCCGTTAGCTGCAATTATAATTAACAAGCACTCTCTTCAGTTACAATTCGACGTATTTAAATTCAATTTTAATAAAAAAATACTTCTTACCTTCTTTATTTATTATAAACAAATGACATCCATATTAAACGTAAAAAAGTGCTACAAAAATAAAAGAAGTAAACCGATAATCCAATCATATTCACGAATAATCATTGCGATTAATAATTTTTACCTTTTTATAAAAAAGTTTACGAATAACTGAGATTATTGGCGAACATTATAAGCGAATTTTATCAGAGCAGCCCCAATCTTTATCACCGTCAAGCACCTCTTTTACTTGATTATTTCCTGTCGGCCACTATAATTTTTATTCTATTATACATTTTGACTTCAAAAAATTTGTAAAGATGATTTAAATATTAATAAAGATGTTGCACAAACAATAAGATTGATTATTTCGATTTTTAGCCCGTAGAAAATTCTTGAAAAATACATAAAAAACAGCCAAGAAACTAGAAAACCGCGTTAAATAAAAGAACCATCGCTTGCGTCTATCAATTTTAAAAAACCTAATGTTCGGTTCCATCAAAAAAATGTGAAAATCCCTGAGAAAACTGCTTTTGAAAATTTGTCGGGTAAATTTTCTTCATCACTTCACAGCTCAAGATAACTCACAACTTTACACGAATTTAAGGACATGTCGAAAACGTACCACGTGACACCCGAGTGCGAGAGAAATAGTCGATATTTTCAAATCGCAATTTCTCAAGGACGAAACGATTTAACCCTAAAATTCCAAC
>JAPYZJ010003493.1:0-16221 GCA_030522765.1 Ophioninae sp. B BG-2022a | reverse complement strand
CTCCCACATCACGCCGGGTATTCCGATTGCAGCGCCAATGTCTTCAATAAGCGACCGACCTCCTCCATTCGAGTTTCTAGACCTGTATGTAAGACCGTGACCGTACCCCACCGTACCAGTACGCCGTACTTGTCCAGAACGCGCGACTGGACAAGTACGGCGTACTACACCGTACGGGTACAGTGGAGGCACGCCGTGGAGTACGGCGTACCGCTCGCGTACCTCCACCGTACCATACGCCGTGGAGTGCCCTAGGGGAATCGTACGCTAGGCTACCTGGGTTGTATGAAATGTATGTCGATAAGGAAAGACACTGGGAAAGAATTGGAAATTTCTGTTATCTTCACATGGTTCATAATTTCGATAACAATATAACGATAACTATCAATCTTTTTCCATTCTCCATAGTTAGAATACGTACCGATTATTATGATCCTTTCTTGTTTAATATCGAAAGTTGATTGAGGTTATATACCTGTCAAAATATCGTACGCATATGCAACATTTCGGATGCGATCTACACCAGCGCCACTCATGTGGAACACTTCTCTAGTTTGGTCTCCTGACTTCTAACCCCCACATCCTCATGACTGCGGGAGTCCACATCTTACATGTATTTGTCAATCGGGTAGAGCGACAGCTCGTCAACCGGTGACGCCCTTGCTTGTTTTCAGGATTTGTCATCTTGGTCGATATACACGGATTCATTACATTTCCCATTAAACACAAAGGAAGCGTGAGAGTTCCAATATTTTGAACTTCAAGACATCAGTATGGACAATCAGGGCAGAAAAGTTATAGTGTGCGACAATGGGACGGGGGTAAGGTTATAACACGCTTCAGCTTTATTAACTCAACGTTTTTCTCTTAGTGGTAGATACTCTATTCAAATTTCAAGACAAAAGAGTGCATAAATTCAATTGCCGGAATTCTGATTTAACGTTTCACACGATATATCGAAGAATTCATTTTTAATTACAAACTTTACCATTCTGTCGCAGTTTGTCAAATGTGGATATGCGGGCTCAAATTTCCCGGCTCATGTATTTCCTTCCATCGTGGGGCGACCGATCATCCGGGCTTTCAACAAGATCGGTGATGTCGACGTCAAAGTAAGCGTCAGTGTTTTAAAGTTCATCATTACATTTATGCCACTGTATTGCGAACAGGGTTATTATTTTCGGGTGTACTTCCGAAAAGCGCATACCACCGGTCGATCTGACATTTGGTATGATAGCGTATTTAGACCTCCTTAACACGAATATCGCAAAGAAAGTTGGCGTAAATGCCATTTTGAATATGAAAAACGAAGGAGGAAGTCTGTTCGTTCGCCATGCATAATCGTGCATTCCTAGCCGATTTAGACTATTTTAGCTCTCCCCAGAAAGGGTATGTGCTTGTGTCAAGCGGAGATTAGAAACTGCAGGGCGTCACTCCCACATTTTTTAAAAACTCAAAACCCATTCCGCTGTGTGTGTTTTTTGTACCATTCCCAGGAACAACTTTTAATATCGGTGATCAGTTGGTTGAAAGGATCAACATTAATTTTTTTATCCCTCGCCGCCAAAAAATTTGCACATATGGTCGGACAACGTATGTTTCGTAACTCCACCAAGAGGTGACAATCGACACATCCACCGCCAGGAGGATTCGATATTTTGCGTTTGTTTGGGTTTTTATAGGGTTGTTGTCCGAAACGTCTATACCGCGATTATGCATGGTGAACGAACAGACTTTCGCCTTCGTTTTTCATATTCAAAATGGCGTTTGCGCCAATTTTCGCTGCGGTATTCGTGATGAGGAGTTCAAAATACGTTATCACACCAAATTTCAGATCAATCGGCAGTATGCGCTTTTCGGAAGTTTACCCTTATTTTCTTTCTCGAAGTAAATATACTGATAAGATTTTTCTACAAATTAATAACACAACTCTTGTAATTTACAGCAAGAATTGTGCATTCGCGTAAGTCTCGACTCCAATTCTGACATTTTGAGTGATCAGAAGTTGCGGATAAAAAAAATGGCTAACTCCTGAATAATATTCGTTTGTCTTTCTATTCTTACGTCCGTTGAGCTGTTCTCTATTCGTGCTTGATTACGTTTTGAAACATGGCTGTTGAAGGGGTGGCGAGCAGGCTCGAGGTACCTTAAGGTAGCATGCGCAAAAGGTCCAATACATATTGATCTGCAGCTGTTTCAGAATTCTCATTGAAGAGCCTGTTCGAAAATAGTTTTGTAACAGGAATTTTTCTATCCGAATTTATTTGCCGTATTAGATGCTGCGCTACCTTAAGACCATCTCAGATACCCAATTACAAGGAAACATTGTTCTTTATCTGATCAGTCTGAATTTTGTGTTTGTGTGTTCACATTTGCCTTCGTAGGACGTGCTTAACATGCCTGTAAGTTCTCACAGTTCTTCTTGATGTTGATTGTTACCTCCTCAGTGACTCAGCACGCGTAGCGCATGATACGAGTTTGTTGGAGGCAATGTAGGAATGAGGGAGACTTTCAGAATTCAAAGTCTTATGGAAAAGATGATTGTAATACAGGGTAAAAGTAAATTGATAGAGAGAAAGATCATCAGGGCTGTTATTCGACTATTGAAGAAACAATAGTCGACACATCAACCATAATTTCTTTGAACTACGATTGTTATTATTGCAACGTCAATAAAGAACGATGATACAGGAAGCGTACGACCTTTAACTTTGGAATCAATTTAACAACTCTAAGAATCTCAGGGAAAGAATAAAAGTTGGTTGGCAAATTCAATATTCAGAAAACAGTACTCTTTTGTGACGTGAAAAAACGTAGATATGAACAATTGTGTGCTCTTCGCTGGTGCTCAATGTGAAAATTATGTCGGCGTTTGTTGTTACTGTGTATCCGTCGATACTGGTTTTTTCACCTAGTGATGCCTTGCTTTAGTCGGTTTGTAACGTGTCTCCGCAACTGACGTTTTCTCAATAAAGACTTCCGTGTACAGGATCTGATTGTGGGGGAGGAGGCGAACAAGCTCCGTTCCATGTTAGAAGTCAGTTATCCAATGCAGAACGGAATCGTCAGGTATACGAAAAAAATTATTTTTTCGGCACGGTCGCTAGCGTCATCAATTGCGATGTGTTTCCTTTAGGAATTGGGAGGACATGTGCCACGTGTGGGACTACACGTTTGGACCAGAGAAATTGAACATCAACCCCCGTGAGTGTAAAATTCTCCTGACCGAGCCGCCAATGAATCCGCTGGCAAACAGAGAAAAGATGATTGAGGTACTGAATTATTCAAGTACTAATCATTCCAATACAAATAATCTAGAAAATTGCAGTCTCTACACTTTTCACACTTCTATTTTGGATCGAAAGAACACATTGCGCATAAAAAATATTCAGAGATCAGATAACGACTCTCGTGTTTCACCGTTGGTCAGGTGATGTTCGAGAAATATGGATTTGCCGGAACTTACATTGCGATACAAGCCGTTCTGACGCTCTACGCCCAAGGATTGATAAGCGGCGTCGTGATAGACTCTGGTGACGGCGTCACACACATATGTCCGGTCTATGAGGAATTCGCGCTCCCCCATCTCACTAGGAGATTGGACATAGCCGGTCGCGATATAACGATGTATCTTATCAAATTACTGCTTCTGCGCGGTTACGCGTTCAACCATTCAGCGGACTTCGAAACCGTTCGGATGATGAAGGAAAAGCTGTGTTACGTCAGTTACAACATTGAGTCTGAGGTGCAATTGTCGCAGGAGACGACCGTTCTCGTCGAGTCTTACACCGTAAGTTCTCGAACGTTACAATCATAAAGTTGGGGACTCTTTGCACTCGAACCGTTCTGAAAACCGGCCATATAAACCGTATTATCGACTTATCCCTTGCGATCGTGAAATTTCAATATATTTTCCAGCTTCCTGACGGTCGTGTGATAAAGGTCGGCGGCGAAAGATTCTCCGCCCCGGAAGCACTCTTCCAACCCCACCTGATAAACGTCGAAGCACCGGGTATCGCCGAATTGGTATTCAACACTATACAATCAGCGGATATCGACATAAGAAGCGAACTGTACAAGCACATAATCCTCAGCGGTGGCAGTACAATGTATCCTGGTTTGCCCTCAAGGCTCGAGCGTGAGATCAAGCAACTGTATCTTCAGAGAGTCCTGAAAAACGACGTATCCAAACTCGGGGTAAATCGACGCACAGCGCTTTCTCTCATTCAGATCGGTGATCTTTGCAAAAAATCGGAAGTCGAACTGCGGATCGACCGGATTGTTCTGATACATTTTTACGGTGTTTTTATTTTGAATCAACCTTTTCTTGTTTTTTTTTTTAAGAAATTCAAAATAAAAATCGAAGACGCTGCACGACGCTCAGATCTGGTCTTCGTGGGTGGTGCAGTGTTGGCCGAGCTGACGAAGAATCGCGACGCGTTCTGGATAATGAAGGAAGAATACGAGGAGAAGGGTCTGAACGTGCTGAAAAAGTTAACGACCTATGACTCGAACTGATGAAATTTCACACATCGATTATAGAACGTTGATAACTGCGAGAAAAAAGAAAAGAACAATTGACCATCCGCGTAGTCAGTGCTGCAATCACGGGCGAAGGGAGCGACGAGCTCGTCTTGGTCGATTCGCGACAATGACAATTCGAATCTCGGATACGAATGTAGTCGCGTGTAAATACAAACTGACAAATTTGCGAAAAGGTGCCACGGTAACGAGACTTCCGTTGGAAATGGAGGCGACATTTTTTTCCGAACGCGAGAACTTGGTTACATTACGGAGATACGTATATCTGTGAGCGATGACAATTTGTCAACGTGCCCAAGGCAATGTGGAAAAAAGACAAATGTTTCCTGTAGAAAAAGATCCTCGATGTGTCGCGAGGAATCGAAATATTGGCGATACTTTCGCGTTGTCGCAACGATGTTACCGCTCTTTCGTAGCTTTTCAGTGACCTTGCATTTACTATCGATACGCTAATGATGTGTAAATAATTGAAAGTCCATGAACAATTCCTAAAACTGTTATCTCGGTTCGTGTCATTCGTTCAACCGTAATGGAGCGGAAGCGAATGATTCTGTAAAGACAAAAGAATGGCGTAAAGAGTAATAAGAAGTTTCGAAAAAATGGAGAAGTCGTGTGCGTGGCAGTAGCATACCATGGAGATCCGATACTATAGGAATAGGACGGGACAAGTGGAACAGGAGTAGCAGAAGAGGCACTACCTAAAATTCGAGAGCGCTTATAGGTAATTGAAATATTCCATCAGATACGATAATATTTATTGGCAAAAGAAAATCGCTCAGTTCCAGAGAATTCTTCTGAGATCGATGTTCTGTTTTTACTAAAAAAAATTGATTTGTGGAAACTATGTTCGAGGATTTGTGACTTGGCCCGACCTCGACATGTCCTTGAAGCGAAGCGAAAAATCACCCATTCTTCGTGACTTCAACGTTGCAATTGACTGGACGCAATGGGTCAACGTCAGGCACGGACTCTCGTATTATTCGAGCCGCGTACTTCCAATTAATTCTATCCGATATTGTAACGGTATTAGAAGTTTCGCATGATCGTAGCGAAGGGGAAAAAGACATTGTCACAACGATTGCATAAACCTCTAACAGTCTTTATTGAACTTCATTCGTATAAGCAAACCGCATTTGAAGCATTTATGATATTCACAGTACTTGTTTTCCTCGTCTTCCTCTCATTTATGTAAAGAAAAGTAACAATATAATTTTTATCATCACTATACAGTTTCGCGTATATAATTGGCAGAATGTAACGATTCAATAATTCAATGAAGGTATTGGTACCTAAATTTGTACAGTTGGATTCACGCGATGCAATCAATGTCGTTTCAATTTATATCCCCCTCCCTCCCCCCGCTTCGCGCTCCGTTTCCCTGTTTGTTCAATTGTCCGAGTAATTATTCGATTACAATATGATAACGCGTGCAACGTCGCAAAACACCGATAATCTCTTAAACATAAAATATTACCCATTAAAGTCACAACACCTTTAGTAAGCTTTATCGTGAAATCGTGACGATTTTCTATCCTTTCCAACCGAGTGACTTACGATTATACATACTCGAGTGATCCGTACGAGAAACAAAAACCGCGCACTCACCCGTAGAAAAAAAAGTAATACGAGGGGGTCGATGATGATCAACTGTTCCGACAGTGCCGCGCTGAAGTATTGAGAATATTTGTACCGAATTTTTGTTTTTTTTTTGAAACTTTAATTTCTTTTGAATACTCCCTCCTTTTTCCAATATCCAACGATTTTTCAATTTGACGATAAAGATCTTCAAGCTCGTAAAAAATTGTAACGTTTTTTGTGACCGAGTAATTGTAAAAAATATTACTTTTTATTTGTTGCTCCTCCTGGGAGTGCCGAGCATAAAAATGAATAAATTCCAAAACGAATTACTCCGCTGCATATATGCGAGACTAAAAAAAGGCCAACACGATAAAATTGGCTCAGAGTCGATCAGAAGGAATACGCAAATTTTAGACTCGCTCTCTCTTTCTCTCTCCCCCTCTTAGACGCACTAAGGTTCACACACGCTCAATGATTGCAACTTATCATCAATAAAAGAAGACAATAGTGGGCTTTTTTTCCGTGTGAATGCAAATAGGGGAGGTTTAAAAAAATATTTAAATTTAAAGTGTGTGTCGTTCGTTTGTGACTCTGTGCATATGCGCCCGTGAGTATCCACACTCACGTATACGCGTACACGTATAAATGTTTGTGTTTGGGCATTTATATTTTTAAAATTCAATCGGTTTTCCCTTGCATTGGTCGATGCAGTAGCTGGTGAAGCGTTTCAAGAATTTTGGATACTCTCGTTTGTAGACTGCGCGTAAAACGGAAGCGGGTGCCCAACCTCCGGGATTCACTGAAAACAGACGTGTTTAAAGTTCGATCATAAATTATTTATCCCCAGCAATGGCATTATAATGTTCATTTTATTTTTGTTAGTATCTTTCGTGTATTTTTGGGTAGTCGAGCAGAAAATATCGATTTTTCAATTGAATATTTAATTGTGCGTAAATGTATACAATACTTGCGAAAAATGGGGTCGTGTTTCGAAAAACCTTAATAACCGATTGGATTGAAATTTGTTTTCCATGTTTACAGAAATGAAAGAGAAAAAAAGACATAATTTTGAACAATCGATAATTCGAAAAGTATGACGCGTCGCCAATATTCCTTGAAAACGTAAAAAAAAACAATTTTCGAAAACAGCGATCAGCTTTGGATCTTACAAACAGCGAATCAAGAAGTTTTATTAGAAAATAAAAGAGTAACTCGAAAATGGAGCGTTATCGAAGAGCCTGCAGGAATGGTTTTCGAAAACATCAGCGCGTTAATACTACGCTGTTGTTCGGTGGGAACTCTCCGCCATTAAAAAATCGAGAGTATATGTTATCAGGAGGCAAAGTGTACCCGATGGGAATATCGGATGATTGTTGCTTACCAACAGAGCAGTACGTAATTTTGCACGTTATATCGTCGCGCTCGATGTTTCCGGGATCTTTCGGTGGATCGATGAACGTTTGACAAACGATACAAACGGTCAGGTGGACTCTGACGCACTTTCCCGCGTTGGCCTAGTTGGCAAAAAGCAACAAATGAGTTACGCGTGCAAAAATAGTTTTTCAGAAACCGGGAAAAAATTATTACGTGTACGCAAAGCGAATCATATAATTCTCAGACGAAAAGATACACGAAAAAACGCCTGAAGCGTAATTCACGGAGTTAAAAATAGAAAGTGAGTGTGTTGTGATAATGCCGATACGATTAAAGCTGGCGAGGGGAGGGGGGGGGGGTGAAGGGGCCTGTGGCCTTACGGGATAGTCGGGGTGTTCGGTGCTGTGGTTGCACACGATCCAGAGATCCGAGCCGTCCGGATCTTCGAGATCCGGCGAGTTGCGCATGTGCGACCAGAAGAGTGCGTCCCTTTGGCTGGCGGGCCATATTCGCTTGTGCGTCTGTAGGAACACGAGGGTATCCTTTGATATAGTCTCGACCACGGTCATGTCCTCGAGGGTCGCTTCCCAACCGCTTCTGTACTCGGGGCTGAAGAATATCTGACACACTTCCCGTCCCGTTACTCCCTTCACGACATGACAAGCCATCAGAGGATCCACCACCAGACCGTTGCATTCCTCCTCCCGCCTGTACATTCTCATGTCACCGTCTTCCGCGAACAGTTGCCAGCCGCCCGCTCCGCCGATTCCCAAACGGGCATAGTGGAGTTGCTGCATCGTCACCTTCTCGATCTAAACACAAGTGTTTTTCCCTCTCGTTACTCGCTCGAAAGCTGAGCGGTATGAATCTACCGAGACAGTGAGTGACGTTAATGTCGCAACGAAGCCTCCGTGTTACTCATGGACTGAGACATCTTATCGAAGATATTGTTCGAGTGCGTACATTTAGGTAAATGACTGTTACCAACCTCGGGCCATAGTCTGTGGGTCACGGCTGGCCCGACCGGACTTCTTGTAATTGCCCCAGCTTTCTGCTTCAAACGGTCCCGCAGCTGATTGTCCTCGTCGATTTTGTCCAAGCCAGTTTCCACGGCGTCGTAAAACTCCTCGTCGCAGAGCGTGCTGTGAGGACCTTCCTTGGAAATTATCACGGTATAATTAATATCGTCTCATTGCTTCGGAACTAAGGCGAGAGGAAGATAATCATGGAAAGAAGTGGAAGACAATGGAGTGGAGAACCGAAAAAAAAGAACAGAGGCGTATGCGATGTCACAGTTTTGATGAAGTGAATTACAATCTTGATAAAAAAAAGATCATTGGAGAAAAAAGGTTATAAACGATTTCCGAAAAAAAAACTATTACAAAACAATTTAATGAGAAAAGTCGTTTAAAAACAAGCTCCGAAACGAACCAAGCTGGAAGGTATCAATGAAAAATTATTGTTAAACGTTCTGTGAGAAAAAAATTAATTCAATGATCTCCGAAGAATAAAGTAAAAAATTATTTATAAAAATCTCTATGTAATCATCACTGCAATAGTTTATTTTCGAAAGAAATATACTTGCATTCTCCTGCAAGTAGCTCCCAAAAAAGATCGTTACAAAATTTTCTCTGGAAAAAGGCAGTTAGAAACTCATCACTAAAAAAATTCGAAGGTAACAAAAAACAGTGTATCGCAACCGGCAATCGTCCATCAACTCTAGCGCATACAAGTCATTAACGGAAAAACCGTTTCGTCATGCGCGCACGTGATGACACAATAAATTACTGTGTTTTTTTAAACTCACCCTTAATATTTTTGTTCTCAATCTCAATTTCCCCATTGTACGTGTTTATTGTATTTTTCACAAATAATTCACGCTGTATTTGAATGGAAACTTCGTTAAAACGCTTCGGCCTGTGTCAAGCAACGCCGAGATCGTTGCACGTCGACGCACGAAGCCGAACTAAATCGTCAGTGGCTGTTTCGATACGCGATTACTCATCGGAGCAGTCTCTCTCCCTCTCGCTCTCTCAGTCTACGAAAATTGCGCAAGCATACAATTTACCAGAATTTTCACCCCCCCACTACGGTGTCAATACATAACAAAACGTTTCAGCTTTTCCAAACGGTCTCCAAGATAAGAATTCTATCATTCGCTTTTTTTATATGTAGCACCAAATTCTGATTAGGTCAAAAACGAAAAAAAAAAATAGAAACGTCGGAAAGAAATGAAACATAGAATATTCTTTATAATTTATGCGCGCACGTTTTCCCGCCTTGTTCTAATGAAATATCAATGTGAATGCGTTTGAAATCAAAATAACTATAAATCCAAAGTGCGTGGCCGATTCATCGTCCACGGTACAATCATCGTCAGGAAGAAAAGCTCGGATTTTCTTCTTTGATAAAAAGTGACGTCTCTGTGTGTTTTTTAATATTTTTAACAAATGATTTACAATATAGATTACTGCAAACTGAGATCAACTAGGACGCATTGGTCATGTTCCTGGTAGACGATAAAAACGTAAAAAATGATTCACCCGAGTGGCCAATAGTGAATTGAGCATACCGGATTCGCTTTCCAATCTATTCTTCGAAAAATACCGAGATGATGAATGTTTACTGTGCTTGGGGTTGTTGCTCAAGGTCATTCATGCGCCGTGCATGAATGATTTGTATTTAGATATGTTAACAGCGTTGGTATCAACGTTGCAAAACACCAAAAGTGACTTTCAAAACATCTGTCTACACATTTGAGGTTCTGCAGTGTCAAATACGAAAAAAGCTGCTAGTTTTTTGTAATTGCGCGTCAATGTGCAAAGTTTTCCGTTTATATTCTATTCTCCAATCCGCGGCGCGGTCATCCCCGTGTCAACAGCGCTAACGAATTCCTCCCGAGCGATGACGGACAATGCGAAGAAGGCTGAAGTCGGAACGCCACGCGCAAATGGGCACACAGATTTTGTAACTCAAGTGCCCCGGCACGGCCTCGTTACATAACACGAATTTATGTAGTCACGCCGCATAACGTGTAAAATAGTTGAATATCGATTCATTGCCGCCAGCTTGAAAGAAAACATCGTACTATCGTGCGTGTTTTTTTTCTTCGCATTCGCCTTTGGGAAGATAGTGGCGGCCAAATTCTTGTGGTAACGGATGATGTAACAAGATTGCGAAAAAAAAGGAATACGAGAGAAAGGGGCGATTCCATTTGGTCAAGGGCAACGGAAACGTTTCACGATCGAGAGTTGCGTGCTGTTCGGGAGAGTTTGGTGGGGAGAGAGGGGCGGAGGCCAAACGGGAATTCGGACGGCCTAGGTCCGTTACCTCATAGTCCGGGCCACCGTGGATCAGTACCCTCGACCTCGTTGAATCACCGCGATTAATAGCCATTTGCTCCTTGAGCACTTTGCAAAGTTCCTGCATCTTGCGCTTCTTCTCTGCCTCCTTTTCCCATTTACGTCGCCAAGAGTCTTCCATCTGCGACATGAGCTCGACGCAGTGCTGAAGCGTCGCTAGCACCCCCTCGCTCGTAGCTTTAAAGGTTATCGCCTCACCCTTGAAATCCAAAGATTGTGCGATCGGGTCTTGGGCCCGGTCGTTGCCCGTTTCTATGAGCATAAAATAGACATTTTCGTCATACCGAGAAACAAAGAGATTTCATTCTGAATCTCATATTGACGAGCAGATACGATTGGTCAGAGAGACCACGTCACTCGTGATATCGATCTTCGCTGATGAAATGTGAAACATTCACGTTCGTTTCTGCATTGCGAACATTCACGAAGCTCCAAGCATTTTTGAACTTATTAACTTTTTTGAAAAACAACTTTTCATTGGATAGAAAGGGATAATGAAACCCTTACTCGAAATGCGGGCTGATTACCCGTACCTTTGACCGATAAATTCCTCGCATTTTCAGCGCATTGATCAAAATATGTCTGCAACGAGTCCACCTGTTGCATCAGTATATCTTTGAAGGTCTCCAGCTCCGCCAGCTTCTCCTTCAGACCGCGAGTGCCGCGTTTATTGACGCTTCCCGCACTCGCCGTTGATTGTGTGCTCGATATGAGGGATATCGCACTTCCATGTCGCTTCAAACTGTTTTCGCTTCCATATTCGGATTCGGCCTATGGGCAAAAACAAACAAACAGTTGTTGGCAAAAACTTATTAAATAATTATGGTCATTATAATTGCATCATACATGAATGGTGCATTTTATATAGAAAAGAAAACGAAATGGTTATGGGAAACGAAAGTGATAAAAAAATTTGATCGGTAATGAATTCTCTTCCAATGGCTTTTATAGCAATCACAAGAGAGAAAAAAGTCACCAATGCCTCGTGAAATTTGAATGCATGTATTGCGATATTGACCTTGTAGGATTTCAGAACGTCGACCCAGCGCTGTTTCTCCTCGGGGCTGCTCGCTCTCAAGTACCACACCATGCCATCGTTTACACATACGTCAAATCTGCATTCGTCAAACTCATGACCCTGCGAACAGATTGACGAATAAAAAGAAGGGTTGAAAAGATTATGGATTGTACAATGTTTTAATAGAATTTCATGATTTTCTGTGTGTCTTTAACATTAAGGTGACAAATCCGTTTTGTTCGAAATCAAATAAAACGGAGTTTTCGAGTTTTTCTATCATGTGACTAATTTTACTTTACATGTTCATTCAATTCAAATCATTGAAGATGTCTGGTTTGCATACAAAATCAATAAACTAATCACAGGAACATCTCCGATCCTAAGAGAGTTTGACCATTTCTGTTATGTTAACATTTTTCTTTATTTTTATGATAAATAATGATTTCATGGTTTCATCGAAATTTTATCAATAAAACGCTCAAAGTAGGCCAAATGGCATCTCGATGGCATAAAAAATGCTGATACCCTTGTCAGATAAAACATGGAATATCAACCAGTTTCGGTAGTCCTCAGCAGCTCTCCAAAGTAAACAAAAATTTCTCAAATGATTAGACCATTAGTAAAAACGGCTGTGAGCAAATTGCTTGATATGAATTGCACATCTATTGATTATGGAATATTGGATAAAAAGTGAACGTTCGGACACGGATGCAAAATCACACAAAAAAATGATAAATTACGTTTTCCTTCGTCCGCATTGATTAGTACCTTGATATCGGCCTTGTATAGGCCGATAGAGCCTCGACAGCCAAAGCCGCTGTCCTGCTCTGATTTGTAATAGGACAAGATACCATCTCTGAGGACGATGAATCTCGTTTGCCAGCCGTGTATGTAGTTCGTCCACTTGGATAGCGTACCCTGAAGCTCCGGCACCACAGCCCCGTCAGACCCGTCGTCATCTACTTCATCACCATCAAGGTTGATTTCTGGCGATTCGGCCTCTTCACTGTTCACCACAGCAGTTTCCGTTGAATCCGTCATAGCGAATCGCAGCGAGGGAGAATGAAAAGCGTGAAAAAAAAAACGTTCGTAATAATCGGTGACTTCTGGACCATCAAGGGGACACGTCATTTCCGCTTTTCTCTCCATCCTGGACACAAAAAGGGGCTTTGCATTATTCGGAGGCAGTGACGCGGCAAAGTCAAAGATCCTGGGTATGGCGATGAAGCTCGTTGACAAATGATTCGCGAAAGTGGAAACGTAACCTAAAAGTACATTTCGCGGGCGTTCCGTTCACAACGCGAGAAAAATGCGAAAACCAATCTCGCTGTGAGTTGGCACAATATTTCGGAGAGGCAGTAAACGATCGCGTGTTTCTGTTGTAAGAAAAAGAATTGAGCCAAAGCTCCACCTTTCAATCGCGCTTTTTTTACTTACACCGATGGCGAATTTTTTGTTTTGCCGTTTCCTTTAAAGACCGTTATCATTATGCATCCTGATCTGGAGGTCAAGAGTTTCAATTATTTTATTCTTCTTCTCGCGAGTAAATTTCTGCGAAGTTTCCGAGATGCTGAAGTGGTCCGAATGCTAGCGCGTTGTTGATTATCGATGACGAAAGTTATCAAATTTTGACTGTATCTTTGAGCCGTCAAACTGCGCTAACGTGAACACACACACACATGCGCGCGCGTTAATTGACACGACGTACTGAATTGTGAACATAAATGCAAAACCTCGTTCAACCGAGTTCTCATGAAAACTCGCGTTGTAAATCAAACCGAGGTCACGTGACTGCGCAAAGAATTTTCGCAATGAAAAATACGATCTTCCGGGTTTGGAACTCGATTTCGCGCAAATCGATCCTCTACGATTAAAGCTCAAACCCGAAGCGCTTGCAATGCAGTCAAGAAAGTTGGCGTTTCAATATTAATCGAGAAAACTACGTATGCCAACGATTTTTAAAATTATATGCCTGATTTCCGTTTGCTCTGATTTCAGATTTTTTTAATAAATTTCACAACAATTGCGAAATCCATTAAAAATTCAATTTGCTTCTCGAGCTTTTTTATTCACGTGAACTTATTGATTCTGTAATGTTGTCCTTTTTATACAATCGTTTTTTACTTAAAGCTGAAATCCATCGCATGGATAGATGATTTTTCCATGTTTATCTTTTTGTATATATGTAGCGAATAATGATAAATAATTTTATAATTATTCAATAGATAATCGTAGACTATAAAATTAAATAGAAATATTTGCATTAAATAAGTAACATAATAAATATATTGACGCATCTATAAGAACGTAGAAGTGAATGTACCTACCATCTTTATGATCGAAATTTGCCGGGGTTAGGGAAATTTCAGGTGTGAGAAAAACGTATAAACGAGATTTGCTCTACTAATGTTTACGATCGAAAACTGAATTGTTTTTTACAGGGTGACATTCGGTTAATTTTCAACATATGGTCAAAAGGTTATTCGTCTATGCTGAAAGTTGAAAATCATAATAATAATACATGTATATTTTGCATTTCAAATCATCCCAGAGGGCAAAAGATTTCAACGATCGGACCTGTGGAAACAGTGAAACATTCGTTAAACAACATGAACTCCATAATGAATATTTACCAATACAATGAATACTAAACTTGGAGAGACTGTGTATCTATTGTTTACCAAAGCCCAACCTTACCATACCAATACTCTCATCAGAATAAAATATAGTTTGTGGCAATGAGTAAAACGCTCCTTCAAATACGGAACAATATTATATTTTTTTAATCCAGTATCGTTTGCACTTTGATGCTACGTGTTTGTACAAAATAGAGCTTAGAGGGTAGAGAACTTATGATTACAAGCTGTACAGGGCGTATACAGCGAGGCACAGCTGCCACAAACATTCTGTTAACAAACGAGCCTGTATGAAATATACCGCCCAGCCGTTTCGGATGGTCGAATGATTTTGACCACTTGTCCACGCTTGAGACCGAAGTATCTGGCGACCGGATCGCCAGCTTGAATACGCATCAATTGGTTCTCCTTGAGCTTATATCTCATCAGCAATTCCTCCTTCTCGTCCGGTGTCAAAACTATGTGCTCCGGTACCAATTCGTGCTCCGTTATGTTGATCAAGAGCTCCGACTCCAGGAACTGCTCCAGAATGTACTTGGGAGCCATGTCGACCAGGGACTGCTTAGCGGAGGGTGTCATGCCTTGCTGTACCACGATGATGGCTCTGAAGAACAAGAGTCATTGTTTTAATCTGTACATTTTTAACTACTGCGGGACTTGATTATAGGAGTCCAATTCCTATATGATAAATTTGATCATTTCTCCATGTACAATTAAAAACGTTAGCACATCTTCCGTTTCCACACACTTTTTTCATGGATTGTTCATATAGACTGAACCAAGGAAAATTGCATTTTCAGAAAAAATTAATCCATCAGAATGTTTCAGTATTGATGACTTAAAAACTCGCATGAAGTGCAAGGAAGTTTTTGAATGAAATCAACTTGAATCGTTGAATAAAGCCAGTTAGAGGAAAATTGTGATAAGAACCTAAGATATCCACACAGCTCAGATCTTTTACAGTATCTCATACGAGATGTTTGACGTTCCTCGATAATGCAAACTAACAGACCTAGAAACAAAGCACACTATTCCTACCAATGTGGTGAAATTTCTGTCACAATATTTAGAAATCGGACATTCAGGATAACTAGTGATTTTCATCATAAATTTCCAACAATGTTGTCACCTGTGAATCTTTTCCTCCTGCATGCGCTGACAATACGTTTTGATGGTTTTAATGCCGATCTTTGGTTCGTCCGGAAAAAATACGAAAAGTTGATCGGTGGGATCATCGTTGTGGGCAACGAGGACAATGAGGTCACTGCGCGCCGGCCTCTTCTCGCTCGGTTTGTCTCCAAATTGTTCCTTGAACTGCTCCAAGGTCTGATCCAATTCGTCCTGAGTGACGAGATAACCTCGATCGTGACACAACTGCATCACCGTCTTTCTTATCCTCCATAGCTTGTAAGTTTCCGCCTCGTCATCCATCGCGGAATTATCCTTGACTTAAAACTATCCTATGCTGCGTTGAGGACTTTCTCGAAGATTTTGTTTATCTTCGATCGCGCGAGTGATGGATAAACAAACGGCGGGAGACACGTTATCGGTGTGGAGGTTAGAGTACAAAAACCCAAACGATATAAAAAAAAGAAGTGGGTCACCGACATTACCGACATTATAGTGCCATTTAAGACATTGAACCGCAGCGCCACCGCTATATTATAAAAAATTTTTTATAATATAGCGGTGGCGCTGCGGTTCAATGTCT
>JAPYZJ010003492.1:0-16225 GCA_030522765.1 Ophioninae sp. B BG-2022a | reverse complement strand
AATATCGTAGAATTCTAGAATATCGTAGAATTCTAGAATATCGTAGAATTCTAGAATATCGTAGAATTCTAGAATATCGTAGAATTCTAGAATATCGTAAAATTCTAGAATATCGTAGAATTCTAGAATATCGTAGAATTCTAGAATAGCGTAGAATTCTAGAATATCGTAGAATTCTAGAATATCGTAGAATTCTAGAATTCTACATTATTCTACACTATTCCAGAATCCTAGAATTCTACAGTATTCTAGTATTCTAGAATTCTACACTATTCTAGTATTCTAGAACTCTACACTATTTTAGTATTCCAGAATTCGATAGTATTCTCGTATTATAGAAATCCAGACTATTCTAGTATTCTAGAAATCCAGACTATTCTAGTATTCTAGAATTCTACAGTATTCTAGAATTCTTCCCTATTCTAGTATTCTAGAATTCTTCACTATTCTAGTATTTTAGAATTCTACAGTATTCTAGAATTCTAGAGTTCTTCACTATTCTAGTATTCTAGAATTCTTCACTATTCTAGTATTCTAGAATTTTTCACTATTATAGTATTCTAAAATTCTTCACTATTCTAGTATTCTAGAATTCTAAACTATTCTAGTATTCTAGAATTCTACACTATTCTAGTATTCTAGAATTCTAAACCATTCTAGTATTCTAGAATTCTAAACTATTCTAGTATTTTAGAATTCTACACGATTCTAGTATTCTAGAATTCTACACAATGTTCTACACTATTATTTCAATTGAAAACATTTGATGTTAAAAGTTTTCATTCGCTTCTGAAGCGCCGTTTAGGAAATTCATGGGAATAAAAAATCCCGATCGGCCATACCGACCGAGATGGTGCTGCCTCTTAATAAAACAAATCTACTGCTACTCAAAACCATCCCGAATTATGAACAAACTATGATTTTTAAAGCCCAGATAGTTCCATGAACCTACTGTATTCCAATTCTTCGTTATTCTCATATATAAGTGTACCGAACCATGAAAAACGTAAAAGTAAAGTTTAACTTAACATTTGAACAAATCTTACCGCATGCAAAAAAGTCCGTATCGTCTTCCACTTCAACGTTGACGATGCTTTTCCAAATTTGTCTTATCGCTTCCACATCTCTCCTTTCTTCGTCCGTAAATTCAACATTTGTCGTTTCATCGGACGTTTTACCGTAGTTGGAAGCAGGAATGGTTCGATTGCCAATTTTGAGTCTTTCGACGTTGACCAGCGTTCCATCCTCAGCTTCGATAACGAGTCCTTTTTCATGGATCAATCCAGGTCTACCGTCAACTTCGACCGTATGCCCTTCTGGTTTTTTATCGGTCCACAAACTCGATCCGAACAGTCGTACCTCTTCGCCGTTCAACAATGTCCAAGCACCAGGCGTACTGTCCAATCCTCGAATAAAATTGTGCATCGCCTCGCCGTTCTTGGTTACGTCGAGCCTTTGGAGTTCTGCTTTATTCAATAAAGGATCGTAAGTCGCACCCAAACTCGGTTGAATGATTTTAGGAGCTTTTCCTTTCGCAACGAGATCAACAGCTTCGCCCATAGCTCTTATACCCTCCGGATACAAAAACTTGTTGTACAGAGTGTCGAGAGTGTCGTTCGGCTCGACGGGACAAGATTTTTGCAAAAGTATAGGACCCGTGTCGAGACCATCGTCAGCCCAGAATACGGTAAACCCGGCTTCTTTGTCACCCTCGATCAGAGTCCTACGAACATTGACAATTGTTAGTGGGCGATCATCTTTTATGGAAACTTTAAGGGAATGTCGAAAACGTACCACGCGACACACGAGTGCGAGAGAGATGGTCAAAATTAAAAAATCGAAATTTCTCAAAGACGTCACATTTTTATCGTAAAATTCAAGCATCTATTTCTGTCTCTATGAATTCGACAAAGACTGATGCTCGATTTTTTGCCGGGAACTTAATCGACGCCGAGAAAACGGATTTTGAAAATTTGTGAGGTTATGTCGATGTTCGTCATGCCCTTGAAGATGATTGCGGAAGTAGATTCTCAGATTACCATTTTAATTAAGGTACCTGACCCATGTAAGGCCCAGTCTCTAATAAAGCCCACATTTTCGATATCTAAAATTACAAAGTCCAAACGGATTGAGCGATCATCGAACCCGAACAAACTTGCAGTCGATAGAAGCAAAGTTGAAGAGAAAAACTTGAGTGTTTTCAATATTAGGGTAACATGGTCTAGGAATACGCTTCCGATAAGAGTACGCAACACCAAAAACTGTGAAGTTTTTTACGATGCGCGGCTATCTTTAAAACTCAAAATCTTAAATATTTTTACCATTTTGAAAGTATTTTTGAGACAAGAATGCAATTATTTGGTAAAAAACGAAGAAAACTGTGAAATTTTCAAAGACGATGCCTAACGCATGCACCGAGCGTAATTCCGGTCAATGCCAAGAGATGGCGTTGAATTTCGCTCGTACTCGCGTACTCTTATCCAATAGTACTTGTAACAGTACGCAATTCCCATTTTTTATTATTTTTGTTATTTTTAGAGATATTACGTAATTCTGTTTTTTTTTATATTACTTTTTGAAAAATGTTTAAATTGTAAACGTAATATATGGCTATTTGATTTCCTAGACTTCATTTTTCTTTTTTTAGAATTTTGTGAACTTTAAGTGCATACTCGTAGACCTAATTCCCCTACTTAGTGAATCTTTATTCTAATTATATGTAGTGGTTTATCAACACTATACATGCTGTTATCAGAATTTAAGTTTAAAATTAAAGATTATAGATATTTTTTATTTTCGTTGTACAAAGTTAGAACGAGTACGGCCTTATTAAGAAACGGGGTCTAAATACGGCCCAGAAGAAGCTATGTTGAAAAAAAAGCTTATGGTTAATAGTGAACATTATTTTCTGAAGAGTGGGAAACAACGTCAAAAATCCTGATGTTTCTGCAGTGCAGTAACACGAGAGGCTGAACCGGTTATCGTGTTCGTTCACCGATCAGGAAATGCTACA
Organism: Ophioninae sp. B BG-2022a; assembly: GCA_030522765.1. NCBI lineage: Eukaryota > Metazoa > Arthropoda > Insecta > Hymenoptera > Ichneumonidae > Ophioninae sp. B BG-2022a. The sequence goes on along the minus strand of JAPYZJ010003492.1, from coordinate 13,212 downwards.
TTCTACGCTCTATACCACCATCCACGTATTCACGGCGAGCCTTTCGCCAGGTTTATTTTATTATTTGTTTGTGGTTCGCCCGCGCGCTATAACTGTTCATTGCGAAACGGAATATAATCGTGGTTAATTTTCATCACGACACAAGCACCACGGGTGCGTGTGGAAATCGACCGGAACGCGGACATTTTTGTTTATTATCAGTACTTGTCGATGAACGCTTAAGAAGGAACCTCGTAAACGGCTTTTCAGAATTTCATGAAATTTGACCAGACAATGTCAAATTGATAGCCGAACGGCTGTCTTCTACCCAAATTTATCAAATCGAAAAAAAAAACAATTACAGACTGTATTACCACGCGAGCATCGTGATGGAAATGTGGTAAAATGAGAAGGTTAGGTTAGGATCACGACTTGGAGGGGAGAAGAGCCGCGTAGCCATATATTCGAAATACACATTTCGGAACCTCAACCGCTTGATTCTGTAACATATTTTAGGAGATCCATGGGAAACCATAACTTTAAATTTGTTTACGATTTCGAGAAAATATCGTCCGATATTTGTGACATTTAGTTCCGGCGAATGCCGGGGCGCTGCACATATCGACGCTAGCGACAATGTAGTCTCGCGACAGATAGCAGTAGCTCGCGCTAATTCTGTTTTACCGACGCGAGCCGAGGCTGCATTTTGTCACGGATTTGACATAATTAATAAATAATTAAATAAAATCGAAACAAATGAATTTAAATAAAAATATCTATGACTCAATGCTTAATGCTTACCAGCTTATGGAACTAGCACCTCTATGGCGAGGAAGTATCGACGGATGGTAACATATACTCCGATGACGGGGGTAATTTATAACCTCCATCGGTATAAATTGGCTGCAGAACGGGAGAACGTTCAGATCGACCTCGATACTCTTGTACAGATTCAATATGTCGGGCAGAGGAACGCCTTTGCTCCGCCAAGCCTTGATCTTGAAAACTGGCGTATCGTCGGCTTTTGCTGTACTCGCTGCAATCGAATCAATCATCAGAGTCTGGTAGGTGAATATTACGATTTGTTTAACATGAGACTCTAATCAGCGACGAAAAAAAATTGGGATTTCTCACCCAAGGGATCCTCACGATTCCCTTTGTCCGGAATCGTAAACACTCCGGTTATCTTGTGGCCATCTTGTTTCAGCAGTTTGTAAACTTCGGCTGCAAAATTGCTCTGGCCGATAATGGCTACTTTCAGCTGAGCCATCGCCGTCTGATGACAACATTTCGTTTCTTTATGTAATTTTGAGACCATCGTAAAAATAATTCAAAAAAATGCATAATAATGATTTTGGCAAGCGAAGGTAAGATATCTTTGAATTTTGATATTTTTCGTTGATTGACAACTTTTTCAGAGAAGTTAACGAATTTCGTTCGCGATGTGAAAAAAAAGGTCAGCGATCAGCGGAAATTCGTTAAATTGTTGGGTTTGATGATTTCCCCGTGATTGTTAATTAACATGCGATTTATTCGTTGCTCGTTAGTTTATCGAGTACGTACCTTGTGATTAATACTAAAGTGGATAAGTGCTGTGCTAAAGCTCTGGTTTCTCAAAAGTGCTGTAATCGAAGAAGATAAAAGGAATAAAAGTGGGATCGAAAAGTAGGTATCGTTTCCCACGTTTTTAGGTTAGGCACTACTCTTAACCCTCTGTAAAGCAATATATCGAATTCTTTCTATTTAGAAAGAATACGATTTAATTTTTACTATTAAATTTTTAAATCAATAGTAAAAATAGTAATAAATTTAAATAGTAAAAATAGTAAATTTAATTTTTACGAAATTAATTAAATTTTTCGATTTAATTCGAAAGTTTAATTACTTATTTAAGTAATTGAAATGATTATCAAAAGAAATAAAAATACACGTGTTTCTGGAAAAATCTGATTATTTTTATTCATTTGAAAAATACAAATTTGTTTGGGTTTGTTACGGATAAGTTTTATTGACTCAAAATCGGGTGAAGAAATATTTCGATTTTGGTAAACAGAGAATCGGTTCGTGATAGAAATGTCACAAGTCGCTACAGAGAGTTAATATTTTCCAGATAAAAACTGGACGTCGTTATAGGAAATGTTTAATAGGCTCGCGACTGTACAGTTCCGGCTTCATTTGACCCCACGTACCCCACACCGTTATAACGAATTTAAGGAAGTTCTTCCGTTATACGAATTTACAGTGGGTTGCCGAATTATTAGAGACGGTCATATTTTTGACCAATTTCGGTTTTCGAGCACACTTGACTGCACTTTTGAGTGGGGTATGTGTTATTGGAATGCATTTCTACGTTCACAATAGGCCCACTATAATTTCAAGTGGATTTGAAATGCTAAAGGATTTTTTTGTTTTTGTTGCATAAAATACGAATATTTTATGACTGTCCCTAATAATTTAGCAGCCTAAAATAGACGATCGGTGACACAGTTGGGAAATATTGGTATTTTGTACTAAAAAAAAACAAATTCTTAAGCATTTTAAAAAACACTTGAAATTTGAGTTATAAGCATGTTGTAAAGAGGGATGGGGTAGGAAACCCGAACTTCGAATGACCAGAAGGCTCAAAACTCCGAATTTTAATATTACGAAACTACAAATTTCGTAAATTTTTGGGGTTGTTTGGGTTTGTTTAAAATCAAGGGTTTAAAATCAAACTAACTAATCCAAACAAACCCAAACAAATTTGGTAAAGCTTTTTCTGGCATGACCTTTACGAAATTTGTAGTTTCGGAATTTAAAAAATTTGGAATTTTTAGTTCAAGGGTTTAAAATCAAAGTAACGAACCCAAACAAACCCAAACAAATTTCGTAAACCTTTACGAAATTTATAGTTTCGGACTATTAAAATTCGGAATTTTGAGCCTTCTGGTCAATAGAAATTCGGATTTCCTTCTCAGCCCCAATAATTTGGCAACCAACTGTAAGATTAATTGTTTAAAATTTGTATAAACCTTCTCAACAATCATACTCAACCGTGGGTTAAATTTGATAAAGTTTGACCGTTTAAAAATCGTGATATTTGTTCTAAAAAATATCGTCTTTTTTTCATAACTTCCTATAAGACCTCGTATTAAAGTTGCGATTTTTACTGAATATATCTTGATTACCAAACGGTGAAACCTTTTCAAATTTTTTATAATTTATAATACGACTCTCAAAAAGATTCACGTAATTTTTCAAAAAATTATCTTTCAAAAATTGTATCTGATGATTTTGCCTTTACTTTGTATGTACTATTGTGATTATGGTGCAAGAACATCCTTAAACTGTTGAAATAAACTTTAGCAGCAGTTTAGATTCTTTTGGCGTTAGCTTATGTAGCCTTTGTGCGAAGCACAACGTCGTAACATATAAATTCGATATTTTCGTAATCCGAGTATCGATCTACTGACGAGACATATGGAATGTTCGTATCATTTTATACGTTCAAATTTGCTGACCCGAGGGGTATAAAATACGGTACGAACATTACGAAAACATTTAACGATTATTCTCTTTCGAAGTGTAAACATTTGCGTTCGCATAAATTCCCAGAAGACTTTATACAATATCCTTCCTTAATCTTCGTATTGGCTTATCCAACAATTCTTACGTTTTTTTTTTGTTCATTTTTTTTTATCGTACGCTGACATAATTACTTACGGTGTACACGGTGAAAGCTCGTTTATGCAGATGGAAGAAATGTCGAGTTGCCAGCATCGGAGATGAGAATGAAAAAAAAAAGAAAAACAAGGAATTTTCACGTATTTTTCTTTTACGGTTATTTGATAGTTGCGAAGTATGAGAAAATCGTGTTTAGAAACGAGAACTCGTTTAGCGATCAACGTCTCGGGGTCTCGAACCGAACTGTCTCAGAACTATCGACCGTCGCTTCGCTTCTCACAAAGTTTACTGAATCGTTGGAGAGGGAGCCTGTACTTTATATGAAACCTCGCTATCTCTGGCAAGGGTCAAGACCTCGCCGATTCATCCCCTATCAATTCGAGTATCCTCGCGTCCACGTGCTTTTCTTTCGTTTTTTTTCGTCTTCTCGTAATTCTTATCACGTTGACTTTCAAAACTCTCGATTATGAGTTTTCGAATTTTGACTCTTGAGTATCATAGGTGGAAACGGATTTTCGCGATTCGTAAATTTTCTTGGTTATGGCCATGACGAACACGGTTCCATCCACTTCGAAATTTTGAAACCACTTTTCTCTCGAACGGCTGGACGAATCGGTACAAAATTTGTTGTGTGCATTCAGGACGATGGCACCGAGGGCCTCCTGCTCGCCATTTTTCATAAAAATGTTTCATCCTTGAGAAATCGCTACGAGAAACCGAGAACACGCTTCCGTCCACTTCGAAATTTTGAAACCACTTTTCTCTCAAACGGCTGAACCAATCGGTACGAAATTTGTCGTGTGCATTCAAGACGATGGCACCGAAGGCCCCCCGGTCGCCATTTTGGATAAAAACGTTTCATTCTTGAGAAATCGTGGTTTATAACGTTTCGACTATCTCTCTCGCACTCGTGTGCCACGTGGTAATGTTCGTCATGCCCTCACAACGATACAATTTCATGTTTGTATTTGGTATCACTTACTCCGCTTGGGAGACATTACGAAGATCTCATTATGAAAGTCGGAAAATAAAACATCTTTATATAATGATTAATAACCTGAACTTAGAGATAAGCCGCGAAAAAATTATTGAATAATTCGTGTGAAATGCTATCAACCGAGTTAATTCTGTTTCATCTTTAATTGGATGCACATAATTTAATTGGAGGTCAGAGACAAAAAAGTGTTCACCAAATACAAACATTAATAGAAACTCTTGCAGGAATTAATATTATCAGGCTAATTAACATGATGTAATAATTTACATATTGTTAAATTGATTCGTGTCTCTTTTCGTATTATCAATGTCGATAGCATAGGTCAAGGGAAAACAATGATTTTTCGTATTTTGTTTCAATAAATTAATATTCGTTCTACACCTTGGATCATAGCCGAAATCTTCATCATTATTCTTTGTTTGGGTTTGGTTGAGTTTTTTTGGGTTTAATCTATTTCTTTTTAATAATAAAATAGTAATGAATAATAAATAATGATAAAATAATAATAAATAATAATAAAATAATATAATAAAAATAAATAATATAATAATAATCATTAATATAACAATAATGTAATAACAATAATATATAATAATAATCGGAGCCTAACTTTCAATAGAAAAATAGGCTTTTGTTTAAAGGTCTCCTAATTTCAATTTCTACAATCTCCCCTACCCATCGCGTACACAAATTTATGAAATTATATTTACGTTCCCTGAAACGATAATTCATGCACCACGTTCCCCCCGCCCTTTCCCACCGAGAATTCGTCTCATTAGCCTAATTAATTTGTTACAGACTATCTAATAATGATTGACAGAAGAAACCGGACAGAACCGGACAGTTGGAAGAAAAGTTGGCAAATGTATTTATCGGGAGGTCATAGGCCTCACTGATAACAGGTTTTCATCGTCACGTCGAACCGGTTTTATTCGGTTTGAGGTCACTCGGATCACTGAGATTTGTTTACAACCTTATTATCTTTGATCCGTTTACGCAAAATTGCGCAAGGTACACGCACTCCCAGCGCGAAACGGGAATTTCTTATTTGCCGCTGGGCCGATTGTATAATCCCATCGTGTTCGGATGATACAACGTGTGCGCATTATTTTCGTCGTCTCATCTTCTGATTGTGTGAACCCCCGGGTGATGAATTAAATCGGAAGCATATTAAGGGAATGACGAGCATTACCACGTGACACACGAGTGCGAGAGAGATAGTCGAAACCTTTTAAACCGCGATTTCTCAAGAATGAAACGTTTTCATCCAAAATGGCGACTGGGGCGCCATCGGTGCCATCGTCCTGAATGCACACAACAAATTTCGTAACGATAGGTTCAGCCGTTTCAGAGAATAGTGCTTTCAAAATTTCGAAGTGGACGGAAGCGTGTTCTCGGTTTCTCGTCGCCATTTCTCAAAGATGAAACATTTTTATCCGAAATGGCGGGCAGCTGGCCCTTGGTGCCATCGTCCTGAATGGACACGATAAATTTCATACCAATTGGTTCAGCCGTTTAAGAGAACAGTGATTTTAAAATTTCGAAGTGGACGGAAGCGTGTTCGTCGTGCCCTTAATTCTCCAAGATATCAAGGAAACGATTGGTGTTTACGTCTCGGGGATGTGAGTACCATGATAATGCAAATATTATTGGTAACGCTGAAAAATCTTGATGGGTCTTCTTGGGTGACGATACTATCAAATTAAAGATGTTTTTGCGACATAATTACAATAGTAGGGTAACCTGGTCTAGGAGTACGCACTTAAGGTTCAAAATATTCGAAAAAATAAAAATAAAGACTATGAAAGCAAATAGGCATTTATTACGTTTACAATTTAAACATCTTCATAAAGTAACATAAAAAGAAACAAAATTAGGCATCGTCTTTGATAACTTCACAGTTTATTTCGTTTTTTATAAAATAATTGCATTCTTGTTTCTAAAATACTTTCAAAATGGTACAAATATTTAAGATTTTGAGCAAAAGTCTTTAAACTTACGTAATTTATGCGCTTTCTGCCGGATTTGATTTTTGTTTTCGCACAGCACCTTTTATTACAGTTTACATCAAAATGCGACTGAAGTTAGCCGCGCATCGTAAAAAAACTTTACAGCTTTTGGTGTTGCGTACTCTTATCGGATTCGTACTCCTAGACCAGGTTATCCCATATATAAAGAAAATTCAAAATCGTGGAATACAATTTTTAAAAGATTTTCCTTTTTATTCTATATTTGACAAAATTCCATGGCAAAAATAAAACGAAATTCCTTTGACAAAAAGTCACGCTAGTGTCCCGGAATTTGCTCCGACACTTTTTTTCCTGTTTTCTTTTTCTGGTATTTTTACGGATCAATCATTGATGTTCCACATACAGTTTGCTTGGAGTACTCAGAAGTTGTCCGTATCAGTTTCCTCCACGATATAACATCGAACCCGCGTTCTTTTCTCCAAATACAAACTGAAAGCGGAACACGAGTTTCGAACGTTGAAATTGCGAAACGGAAACCAGTTCACCGGTTCCAATTTACGAGGAAAAAATCCGGCGTCCAATCGATATAGTTTAAGGTACCTAACCCATATAAGGCACAGTGCTTAATAAAGCCCACGTTTTAAATACCCAAAACTACAAAGTCAAACGGATTGAGCTCGAGTCTAGTGTCTAACTGAATGGCCGCAATTTCCATAGCACCGCGCTGTGGCGAACCCAAACAAATTTGCAGTCCTTGATTAAATTTCGACGTACAAAAATTTAAGTCTTTTCGATGTTACTTAGTGAATCTTTATTCTAATTATATGTAGTGGTTTATCAGCACTATACGTGTTGTTATCAAAACTCAAGTTCAAAATTGAAGATTATATATATTTTTCAATTTTGTTGTACGAAGTTACAACGAGCTTTAAAAAAAAAGCTTATAGTTAATAGTGAACCCTGTTTTCTGAACCAAAATTATTATTAATACGTTGAATTGAATAAAAACGTTGAATTATTGAATAAATGATTAAATAAACATTTCTGTTTTATTTCAACATTCATAGTTTTTTTTTGTACTTAAAAACAAATAAGGGTGGGCCTTACATGGGTCAGGTGTCATTTCGTATAAATCATGCTTTCGTCTAAAATAAAGAAATCCTAATTGCAGAATACTCGAGGATTGCTCGAAAGACTCTCTTCTGGGAGAGAGTATCTCTAATTATATATAGTGGTTTATCAGCATTATACATGTTGTTATCAAAATTTAAGTTTAAAATTGACGATTATATATTTAATTTTTTTTTGGACTAAGATACAACGTGTATGACCTTATTAAGAAACAGTGGTCTGAATAAGGCCCAGAAGTAGCTTTTTGAAAATTTTGTTTATAGTTAATAGTAAACCCTGTTTTCGAAACCAAAATTATTATTAATCCCTTGATTATTGAATAGATAATTAAATGAACATATTTATTTTACTTCAACATTCATAATTTTTCTCGTACTTAAAAACAAATAATATGAGCCTTACATGAATCATATACCTTATTAGGTACAAATCATTATTTTGTTTAACCCTAGATAGATAATGTTTGAGTGAGCATATTTTACATTTTGTCTATATTAGGTTTTTGAATGTGATATTATGTCTTAGTGTATGTAATTTTATTGTGAGTAAATGAAAAACATAAGAGTTTATTCATATTTTTATTTAAAAAAAATTAAAGAACAAAACAAGGTACTTCTTACTTTCCAAAACTGAACAATTTTTCAAAATCGATTACGTCGTTTCGACGTAGGTTATCTATGAAGGATTCAAATAAATCCTAATTGCAAAATACTCGAGGATGGTTTAAAACCGACTCTCTGATAGTTCCAAGGAACTAAAAGGGTGCTCGCGATTCCATCGCAGGCTGTCGCAATGACCCCGTTGAACCGCGAAATCGATGAGATAAAAGCGAAACAGTGAAAAATCGTGGGATGTTCCTGATTAAATCACGGTTCATTAATTCGTTACCGGGGCATAGACCCTGAGATTTCTGGCTTGGCTGGTAGTTATCCAAATATAAATAGAAGTCTTCGGTCCGAGGGTGGATAACCACGCGTGTATTGATCGATCGTTGGTTTTCGTCGTTTCAGGTGTATCCGCGCCCCTTGCAGTACGATGACCCGAAACACGTCCCTGCCAACTCGACGACCACACACATATGTATGCAACTTGTTCAGGCGCAGCTCACGAACTTTTTAAGTTTTACTGCTTATTGGCACGCGATCGCTACTACGTATATGTATATTTTCATGTACAAAGGAGTTTATGTACAAAGATATAGTTTCACACAGTCACGCCCAACTGGAGTGAAAAAACGAGATCGATCTTTATTATTTTCCTGCGTTTTATGTACACCTGCTTTTACCGATCAATCAAATGGCAAAAATATGTTAATTTTGTTTTTAATCGACGGTAAATATTGTTAAAAATTCGAAGTGAAGTGTACAACAATGATATCGACGTCAATTGGGCGTGACGGTTTCGGACGTTGGGGTGTACTCGTACTTGGAGCTTCGATCGATTTCGATGTACCAACCCGTCAAGCATAGAGATGCATCAGGGTTTTTTAGCTTACCAATGATGGTTAAGAACCTCGGAATTATAGGATTCATTAATTATTGAAACTTTTTTTGGAGAATTACTGGAAGTAACGGTAATTTTATACATTTAATAAATCAACTAATAAATATAAATATTAGTAATATTTTAATGATGATTTGATTTAATTTAATTAATGATTTAATAGTGATTTTAATAGTATATAAAATGATATAATATATCAAATAAATATATATATTAGTATTATAGTATAGTAATATTTATATTACTATAATACGAATATTTATATTTATTTTATATAATATTAAAATTATTATTTTACTAATTCATTAAATAATTCATTAGTAATATGAATATAACTATTAAATAAACTAAAAAACTATAAATAAACTAATTTGCTTCACTTCTCGTGGGATGAGCAAATAATTCAAATATTTTTGTAATCCCTTAAACAGACGAACGGTTTTCTATGAAATTCCCATAGTGGCAACGATGTTGAAATGTTTCTTGGATTGGTTTTCGATCAATCGTCAGTCTAGTCTAGAATCAATGAAAAAATGACTTAAAAAAAAAACTCTTATCACAATGACAAATAATCCCAATACCTTAGATCTCGGTTTATAAATTTATATTCATGACGTGACTCGGAATCGTTAACCCTTTTGTCTACACCATATTCTGTCGCCACGTCCAAACACACCCTGGGTCACTCTGGGTCACATTAACACGAAAGTTCTATCCATTGTAAACCTGATTCAGAGCATTCGTTTTAGCGTTGTTTTAGTAGTGAAATGGAATCGTCAGCATGTCCCGAGTAAAAATTTGGTTAAGGATGTTCTTGCGTTAGACGGATTTGAAGATTAATTGTTGAAAAATTTGTATGAATTTTCTTAACTCGTAATGTTCACTAGGGGTCCAGTGGACCCCAGGCAAATTTTGTCGGGATACATCGTAGACAGGTCGATGGAAAATTGAACTTATCTACTCCAACACATTATTTAATCGGTGGCGATGGTCAAAATGACGTCAGGCGTCTTGCTGGTAGCAAAAAGTGCTGTTTATGAAAATTATATTTTTTTCTTGAAAATATACTATTTCAAGAGTAACATAGAGTAAGGTTTTTTACCATATCGCAAAAATCAAAACGTATATGAATTTTTCAGTGAAATTTGGGGTTTTTTGTTCTTCGTTTTCTGATTGTTTTTTCGCCATATTAAAATTTTTAAACGAAAGAAAAAACGATTGTATTGAAAAACATATGAAATAGAATACTCGTGTAAGATTTGTGTCAATAAATCAAGTAGAACGCAAATAGCAACAAGTTTTCGGCGTGGGGTCCCCTATACCCCATGTGACCATTACGGGTTAACCAAATATTAACTACTATCCGAAAAGTGGTATTTCTCCGAGCATTGGTACCGTTACCTCAAAAGCTTTTTTTATTCCACAAAAATGATAAAAATGCGTAAGTATACGTAATTTATATTCGATACAATTTTTCACACGAGTTCGCCGGTGGTGATGTGTATATATAAATAAATATACATTACCGTGAAGCTCTTACGAGATGCGTCAATAATGGTCGGGTTAAAAATAAGCATATACCGATGGATGCCAGTCAGACGCGTAATACACTATTCTGAATGCTCCAGTGAGCATTATCTGTGGCCGTCAACGTCACGACGAGAAAGAACGATTTAGATGGAAATTAAATTTTTAAATAAATCGCACGAATGCTGGAGGGTATCCTTGAGAGCAGCTGATTATACGTTGAAGTACATTACGCTTATTGGATATATGTTACAACCCAGACCCAAATAAACTCAACCAACCCGAACCCAAACAAAACCCATAACTTTTTATGGGGGACTGGCTGATGTGATTTCTCTTCACCATCGTGTTCAGGGCGTCAAAATCTATAAATCCATCCATCTCACACCCGGGAGGGGTGTGGGTGGGATTTTGACCTGGGAGTCATTTTACGGACTCCAAAAACCCATAACTTTTTTTAGGGGGTGACCGCTGCGATTCCTCTTCACCATCGTGTTCAGGGGGTCAAAATCTATAAATCCATCCACCTCTAACCCGGAAGGGGTTTGCGTTGGATTTTGACCTGGGGGTCATTTTCCGAACTCCAAAACCCCATAACTTTTTATAGAGGATGGCCGCTGCGATTTCTCTTCACCATCGTGTTCAAGGGGTCGAAATCTATAAATCGTTCCACCTCCCACTCCCCTCCTAGGTGGGGGTCATTTTCCGACTAATTATCGATATATTTGATAATTAGCAGCTTGATAGCAGCAACTTTCATATGCTCTGCTATGACGACAACTCCATATTGGATTTCCCATTATCTTTCAGCAATCCCAAATTTGACTGGATGGTATATTTTATAGGAGATATATTAGTGGTATTGAAACAGGTGGCAGATACATGTTCCGAAAATACTAGCCCAATTTTCCATCCAACACAAAGACAGTCGTCTGAAAAGACGTTAAAAGATAAATAAACAATTCTTATCGACAATCTCACCGTCATTATCCTTTCCCCATTTATCTCTTTCGATGACTTTTTCACCCGACCCTTATCTCCAGCCAGTAATTACAATGCAAGAAACCTCTGATAAGTCGCTACCCGATAACGTGGTTGATACCTATTTATAAGCATTGAATCAGAACCATAACATTCAACGTTAGCAGAACCAGAATTTCACGTAATTGAAAAGCCGATACATACTTTTTTCGAAAAATCGCTGTATTCTCTACACTGTAAAAAACAGATATAAAATTTACAATTCATTTAAGATACAAGGGAATTGAATTTTACGAACTCAGTAGATGAAATTGAATTTGAAGCACGCACAAGTATATTAATATTAAGGATCTATACTTTTATTTGTAAAAATACCTGTTTTGGATTTTCGAAATCGTATCCTAAATTTCATAAGCAGGTATCCGAGTACGAACTTACGATACATTACAATTAATTATACAATTGATTATATTATTTTAATTAATTAAATGATACAATTAATTAATTAATTTAATAAACTTAATTATACAATTGATTTTTATACAGATATTTTTTATAGTATACGTACGATAGGTTCTTCTCTACTAGGGACAATTCAAGTTCACATTGACCTTTGAAAGAAAATAGTTTGTTTGGGTTGGTTTGGGTTCTACTATAGTTCTACTATATTATTTACTACCTACTATATATCTACTAACTACTATAGTTCTACAATATCTTCCCGTTGGCACGAGGAAACTGTGAAAAACGGTCGTCAGACTTTGCATTAGAAGTGTCTACAGCAGGGTCTTCTAGGTATCGGGTTTCCGCCGACTGGTCGATGCGCCAGTCGGTGCGCAGCTTAACGGTCACCACTCCCGGTACCGGCCTCCCGCTGGGGTTCCGCCGAAACCAAATCCCGAGCATCTATCCATCAGTATCCGTACTGTGAGTACGCTAATATTGAAGGCAATATTGAAGCCAATATTCGAACAAAAAATCGAAAATTTTTTGATCGAATATTTCTTTACGAATTCTTTTAGGTTTTTTTTTCTCAATCATGCGACTCACGTATCTGGAATGCAACGCTGATGGAACAGGGTTGACGTCGAACTTTCATTCGCGTCAACGAAGGCACGACGAGAGTTATAAACCGACAAGGGAAATTTCCATCTGTATATATAATGCGGTCCCTACTGGGCGAGCCTTTGGTCGTTTTCTCAACGCCAATGCCGGCCCTATAATTAAGGGCAGAGGGGCATCTAGATAGTCGAAAAAAAGTTTTTTTTTTTTTGCATTTTCTTGAAATTTAGGTCTCTAGAATATCTGGTGAAAATGGCAAGTTTATATTTCGATAAATAAGCCAGTTACAACCGAGGAAGTGAATGAACTTTGATTTTTTTATTTCAGATGATCCAGCACCAAGTTATGAGGGGCACCGCAATTCAACTTTTTTTCGAGACCCGTCCGAACAATTGCTGC